>OZ038448.1:23566492-23571492 GCA_964036265.1 Daptonema setosum | reverse complement strand
CAATCAGTCCATCAAACACGCTCTCACCTACTCACTCACTCACTCACTAACTCACACACTAAATCACTAACTTTTTACTCACTCACTCACTCACTTACTTACTCACTCACTCACTCACTCACTCACACCTTCACTCACTCATTCACTCACTCACTCACTGATAACACAGTCTCTTCTAACATTATACTCACTTAGCCAGTTAATTTTTTTTTAATTGGACCGTATTGAAATCGATATGATTTCTCTACTGTGTCTCATATTTTTAAAACAACACTGAAATTTTTCTTTCCTCATCTGAACAAGCCAAAACAACGCACATATAAGTTTCATTGTCGACGTACAGGAACATACATGGGGTTCAGACGATTAAAATAGTCGGGAAATGTTTAAAAATCTAAAGATATAAGTGAAACTCATTAAAAAATTTGCTGCTCTCGTAGTGAAAATTTGAGTATAATGGGTAATGACTAAAATAGTATCGTCAAGCTTTTGAAGAAAACAACTCGTTTCCTTGCAACAATAAGCAATGATTTCGGGTTCCAAAACAGTTTGGAAAAAAGATAACTTCATAACCTCAAAATATAAAAGATGAATGGAATATATAAAAAAATGAAATGAATGTTAATAGCTCAGCATATGAGTAAGAGAGTGTTAGAGTATGTGAGTAATTGAGTATATGAGTATAATAGTATACGTTTGAGTACTTGTGTATGGGATAATTTTTATATAAACGTATGAGTATATTAAAAAATCAATATATTTCGGACCATGAAGCCTTCGTGATGTATTATGCGGACTTGAATAAAACCGTTCACACTCAGCAATAGAAATTATCATTAGTATTAGCAATTATAATTAACTTCAACAAAGTTGAATAGCACACTAACTGATCACAAGTTTCATTCTTATGCATTTGTTGAAAAAAATATATGTATATTAATGCGAAACATTTTATTGTATCGTCAGAACTCCCGTCCTCAATAATAGTCAACCTCAATAGTAGTTAATCTCAATAGTAGTCGATCTCAATATTAGTCAACCTCAATAGTAGTTAACCTCGATAGTAGTAAACCTCAGCAATATTCAACCTCAATAGTATTCAATCTCAATAATAGTCCACCTCAATAGTTGTTAATCTCAATAGTAGTCGATCTCAATAGTAGTCAACCTCATTAGCAGTCAATCTCAATAGTAGTCAACCTCAATAGTAGTCAGCCTAAATGGTCAGCACAGATCGCAATTTGGAAGCTGTCTCACTAAGCATATTACATCTTGAAGGCTTTACGACCCACATTCAATTGACATTCATTACAAAACCACCCTGTATCACTGATCAGCCCATACATGAGCTGTCAATGCCACCGGCGGCATTGTATCTGATATCAGGCAACAACTTGGTAGCCTCCAATGTCCATGTATCGTAAAACTCGTCGTACTCTTCTACTGAAGTTTCACCTGAACCGCCCACCGCGTACACCTGACCTTCGTATCGGACGAGTGCGAAAAATTCTCTGGCTCTGTTCATGCTCGCCTTCACAGACCACGTGCCACTGATCGGATCGTAACTGCAACGAATCATGTCACGTGCAAAAATGGTGAATTTTTGTAAAACCATAACAACAATTAAGATTAATGAAAAACTGATACTTGTCTATAGTTATGTTTTAAACTGTTTATACAGTTATTTTTTTAGCAATCTATCCTGTTTTACCACGCTACATATATGTCCTATTTACTGCATATTTAGGATGTCTTTCTAAAATACACATGTAACATTCACAGCTGAAAGAGAATTACGTCACACGTGATTTTTTTAAGTAAACATTTACCAGCTTGTTTACAACTTTCACAATAACTGCTCAAACGCGCAAACTTTTTTAACCCACCCTGCATGTATTCTTATGCAGTAAAAAACACCGAAAAATGTATCGTTCTTTTCTCAGAGATTCCATTTTAAGACAAGTTTTTTTACAAGTTTTACAATTTTCAAGTATTTTATTGCTCTTAATAAGAATCAGAAGTTTCAGGCGCATGCTCAAGGCACAAATGAGTGAGAGCGAACTGACTGTTTGATGGCTCACCTTTCACACGTGTTTAGAACATTGTTGCCGTCGAATCCGCCGCACACCAGAATGTGTCCGCTGGTGAGCAGGATGGCACCAGGCTGAAAGCTCCTCACCGTACTCATCGACTGACCTTGGTACCACGTTTCATCGACCAGTGACAAGACGTACATGCGGGAAGTGCCAGTATTGTTCACGTACCCTGGAACTCGAAGCACCATCTTAGCCATTTATTCAACCTTATACATTAACATTTTTTTCTTGCTGGCACTTGACAGAATATTCGTATTATTGATTCTACTTAAATAATGGATCTCTTTGGAGAAGCTTCTTCTCAGTTTTAAAGAATGGAATCCGTATTGTTAATAATTGTAAATTGTTCTGCGCAAAATGTGGGTTTCTACAGAATGAGGGATACATCACAGGATAGAAAGAATTAATGAAGAAAAACCAACCCAAATTCAGAGCCCGATTTTGAAAATGTGAAATTTAGAAGTTTTTATAAATTTACTTGTGAAAGCAGAAAACAGTCGGAAGAAACTCAAGTGACAAGTTCTTAGACAAAAACATACTCACTTCAAGTCGCTCTATCACACAACTTTTTCCATAACTGTCACAGTAAGTCCTCAAACGAGCAATATTTTTTGAGCCAGCCTGTTTGCAATGCAATACCCGCCGTTTACCTGTGTTGTCCAGATTCCAGAAGGCATATGAAAAAAGTTATCGACATTCTTGTACGCGTCCCAAATACAGATTTGAATCCAAAGTGCGCGTGCAAAACCTTCCTGAGTAACAAAAACCCTGAACATGCAATATCCATTTTTCTAAACCACCGACCCACCGAATCAAATAAAAGTGTTCACTCACCTCCGATCACATACAGATGGCCCTGGCTGAAGACGGCCACATGATTAAAGACGGGCTCGGGCATGGGGAACAGAGACAGGCATACCGGGTTGGCCAAATGGCAAAAATCACAAGATGTCAATGCTCCATTACCACCACAGATTATGATTGTGTCGTTGCCCGTGCACGTCATGCTATGGGCATATCGTGCCACCGTCATGTGCGCCAACAAACGGCTGGTGTCGGAGCGCGGGTCTGACTCGTATACCGTGTCGAGGGGGAAATGGCCATTGCCTCCACCACTCGTGTAAAACTTGCAGTTGCATGCGGTGCCAGACACGTAGTCTAACGTTTTGTCAGCTCCTGAGAAAAATGCCGGGTAATATGTTTTCGTTAAAATTATTTCCACACGTCGAATATGTGATCGTGATATTTATTAATAGTGACTGTCTACGTATAGCGTATAACTTAGACGGTTGATAAAAAAATATCACAATCACTTACTCGACGTCAAGGTTATTACCGTGTTACTTATTATGGCACCAGTTGTACAAACTATGTAAAAATGTCTGCGTTCGCTCGCGATTCCAAGTATCACAATTAATAACAAAATTCATGCGGACGATTTTTATGAGTCATCGTTATCTTCAGTTTTGCATTCGAAATTTGAGCAGGAAGGATAACCGTTTATCTAACCCTGTTTTGTATTCACTTAATTTAAGTTTTTGTTCGAACAAAATTCAAAAATTAAAAACAAGTTTTTGTAGGAGTTTAATTTTTTCCTCGAATAAACTCATCTTTATAGAATATTTTGATTTTCTTCTTGGTCTGATTTATTCTTTCATCACAAATCTTGACTCCTGCATTTATCAAAAAACCTATTGAACCAGAATCAGACGTTTGTGGTATTTGGAGTGACACAATATTAAAATTGAAAATAACCAACCAAAATTGTCGATTTTGTCAAATGAGCCGATGCCCGGAACGTAAGTCTGTCCATCATTTGTATATTGCCCAGCGACTGCGATGCCCGTCCATGCGGCTGAAGCCATCGAGGTGAGGGACAGCAGGACGGTGGGGAGAAGTAGTGAAGTGTGCATGGTCGATGTTGGTCTGAAGTACGATCTTTGCGTTTACAAAAAATTATAGGAATCGACGAAAAATCACAAAACCCAATTTCGGCTAATAAAGAGCTGGCGGGAAAAAATTACCAAGAATATGAATCAAATGCCAAATGAATGGATCTCAAATATACAGTGGGTAAAAAAACTCCTCGATTTGTGAGACCATAACTTTTACTGTGATTGATGTTTTGCTTTGAATTTTGCAGGTTATTTCAATTTCAGATTTCAGATTTCATTGGGTTGTCTCGCATATAGTCGGTCTTACAAAAACTACGAATTACAAATTACCTGAATATCAATAACATATTAACTTAATTTTCTCTAGAATTTCTTGGAGACATTTAACACTCAATGGCCACACGATGAGGATACATAAAAATTGCAATTTTTCCTTTTACGCGTCATTATTTCAGAAATAAATCATGTGTATTCGTAGTTTTAGGTATTAATCTGATATTAAACTAAACGAGTGAGAAAAATAACAATACAAGAAATCAAAGGAACTTGTTTAAGTAGCAATTTGAAATTTAGTTTCAATGTGAATTGAAAATTCTAACAGTAGGATGATTGGGTTTTGTTCCCATGTTTGATGTACGGCATTACCATAGAATTGTTTTTTAGTGATGAACTTAAATGTATATTGTCTTAAAGTTTCAAAGACATGCATGTCATATAAGCATGAAAATTGCGAAACAGACAACCGCGGTACGTCGAAGACTCAACGTTTAACATTACATTCAAGCTCTAACAAGCTTGAATCGCGCCAACCTACGTTCCCCAAAAACCATTCACGTTTGAACAGAACGAGCTCCATGATTGTTGTCTCAAATGCATTTTTGTAATAAAATACTTACCTTTTATCTCGTTGAGTTGCGATTTGCGAATGAAAGTTGTAGATTCGTTGGTTGACTGATTTATTTTGAAGAAATTTATTCGCAGCTAATTACATACTGTAAGTAAGGTAAAG
>OZ038448.1:23533934-23563934 GCA_964036265.1 Daptonema setosum | reverse complement strand
TGGCTAATCTTGATTAACCTAGTATACATTTTCCTATCAAAATACACAGCGAAAAAGATTAACCCAGGTTAATCTTGATTAACCTAGGTTAATCTTGATTAACCTGGGTTAATCTTTGCGTTCATTTGTTCGAACGCTCATGGTGTGAAGTTTTCTTATAAATAAATTTGGGTAAACTTAATGAAATATCATGAGTAATCGGTAGGATCATGCTGATCGTTGGGCCTACATACAAAAAAATTAGAGGTCTAGAAATTAATTTATTCCTGCTAAATTATGAAAATCAAGTTTTCGCACAAGTGACCGCAAAGATTAACCCAGGTTAATCAAGATTAACCTGGGTTAATCTTTTCGCAGTGTATTTTAATAGGAAAATGTATCCTAGGTTAATCAAGATTAGCCAGGATTTGAGCGGAGGCTAATCAAGATTAGCCATGGGCATACTTATACACTACGAAAAAAGATTAACCCGGGTTAATCAAGATTAGCCAGGATTTGGACGTGTATGGGGCCAGTGATTGTCATTGTAAATCGGATGACCGTTATTTGTAACTTGGTATCCTACTTTGCTATTATGGCATAACAACTGAATAAATTTGAATTTTTTGATTTTGAAAGGTTTTACTCAAGAGAAGAAAGCCATGGGACTTCAAATTTATTCTCTCGATTCATCGAGACTATAAATAACTCCGGGGTTTGACTTTTCGGCAAAATTGATATTGCCGAAAATGAACTTGCCGAAAACGGTTACGCCGAGTAGGGATTATATTGAATTTAACGCTATCATAATTGATGTTTGCCGAATGGAGATTGTGCCGTTGTCATGTTTCAGGTACAACATAACAAATTTTTTCGTTTGAGAAAATGAGACAGTAATTTACTTAAATATAAAACTACAGTCTATTAAATGCCATGCCGAAAATCATTGATTAATAAGATAAATTGAAAATTTGGTTAACTACATTTAAAACTGAAAATGCCGCCCCCGACGCCTAAAGAATTTGAGGTTTGTTAGTAGTTGACTGACTGACTGAATGACTGACTGACTGACTGAATGACTGACTGACTGATTGAATGACTGACTGAAAGACTGACTGATTGCCTGAAAATTTCCCTGATTAATGACTGGCTGACCGACCGAATAACTGACTGACTGACTGACTGACTGACTGACTAACTGACTGACTGACTGACTGACTGACTGACTGACTGACTGACTGACTGACTGACTGACTAACTGACTGACTGACTTACTGACTGACTGACTGACTGACCTGTCACAGATTCGTCTGTCATTTCTTGATGTGGAAAACAATCAGCCGATCGTTTACAAGATCGACACGGAACGATTCAGTACATCCGACACAACATTGAAGTTCCTCTCGAACGCTAAATACAAGATACAAGTGGTCGTGATACCTGCAGTCGAGTTCTAGTTAGTCAGTCAGACAGTCAGTCAGTCAGTCATTCACTCAGTCATTAAGTCAGTCAGTAAGTCAGTCAGCCAGTCAGTCAGTCAGTCAGTCAGTCAGTTAGTCAGTCAGTTAGTCAGTCAATCAGTCAGTCAGTCAGTCAGTCAGTCAGTCAGTCAGTCAGTCAGTCAGTCATTCAGTCAGTCAGTCAGTGAATCAGTAAATCAGTTATCATCCGTTCACTGAAGTTGTTTATATATCAGTTACTGACTCACTGACTGATTGACAGACCGAGAGATTCTCTCACTCACACACTCGCTAACTGGTTCACTCAATCACTAACTCACTCACTCACTCACTCACTCACTCACTCACTCACTCACTCACTCACTCACTCACTCACTCACTCACTCACTCACTCACTCACTCACTCACTCACTCACTCACTCACTCACTCACTCACTCACTCACTCACTCACTCACTCACTCACTCACTCACTAACTCTCTCACTCACTCACTCACTCACTCACTTACTCACTCACTCACTCATTCACTCACTCACTCACTCACGCACTCACGCACTCACGCACTCACTCACTCACTTACTCACTCACTAACTCACTCACTCACGAGTCACGTCACGCTCAATTTGAATATTAAGTTGCCGAGCTATCGTCGTGGGTTATAGACACTAGTATCAAAGGAAAAAAACGCTCAACTTTACGTACTTTATCTATTTATTATAGCTCAGTAATAAATTCAGTGAAAACAATGATCACTTTATGACCAGTTTGTCCGATTTGATAGTTTCCCATCAACTCTCATGTTATATGTAACTATGTACATTAAATGTCACCATAAAATTGGTTGACAAAATATCGGCATATCAAAAGTTGTGACCACTTATGGGCATTTTGGTTCTCACCTTTCACATATCCTACTATAGGAATAGGCAAAAACTATGTACACATGTTTGAATAATTTGAAGTATTCCATCCAAAGTAAGCGGAATGCAAAGTGGCAGAATTATTATAGAAGACCTATTATACAGCTCTAGCTATTAAATCAACAAATAAATATGATGCAACGATTACGATCATTAAAAATAAAACCTTTTTTATCTCACTCATTTATTGAGATAAAAATTTTAAACAATAAAAAAATTGCATTGAATGTGTACATGCATTTGGAGATACATACGTTAAAGGAAGACGATTTTCATAGAACACTTGAGTTTATCAGCTTTTGAGCATCATAACACAGTCATGAAACGTAAGCTATTAAATTCAAAAACTAAACCTATTCCAACGATTAAAATCAAGTAAAATAAAAACTTTTGTTATCTCGCTCATTTATTGAGATAAAACCTTGAAGCAAGAAAATTAAAGTTGCATCAAAAATGTACATGCGTTCAAAGAATCATTAAAAGAAGACGATTTTCATTGAACACTTGAGTTTATCAGCTTTTGAGCATCATAACACAGTCATGACTATGTACGACAAAATTGGGAATAAAACTGATAACATATAAACGGACGGTACCGTACATGTTCTTGAACGACAACGTCCAAATCGTGTGTATAGCCAATGTCACAATTTTGTGATATCAAAAACTTTTTAAATTTTTTTGAAAAATGTAAAAAAGTTGCGAATCGTCTTTATGCCTAGTCAGTACCTGTCTCTCAGTGAACAAAAACCAGTTCCGGCATTGTCCAAACCGAAATTCTCAAGTTCGCTCACATTCTTTGGCAAACTCATTGTAAAAAGTGGAAAAAAGTCTGATTAAAAAACGTACCCGTTGTCCACCCATAAAGGCCTCGTACTTGGTTATAAGACAATCCAAAACGTGGCACAGGAAATTCCTTACTTGAGAATCCGGTTCTGGACTTAAGAATCTGGCTCTAAGAATTTTTAAAACGTGGCATAGACACTTCATTACTTGAGAATCCGGTTCTGAGCTTGCGAATCTGGTTCTGGCCATGTCATGGGTTCTCGCAGTTTTAAACCATTTCTTATAATCAAATATGAGGCCTATATGTACTTTGATTTTTAGCATTATTAAAAAAATATTTTGGAAATGTCAAAAAATTTATTGTTGCTGACGTCGTTGTGTATCGTCGTTGTATCGGCCAATTGGAGCGGCATCGGGATCGTCGGTCAGAATGGCCATAATGCCCAGGTATGGCTGCCCACCTATGGAACCTATGAGATGACGGACAACTTTGGTTGGTGTTATCGAGGGTTAACGAACAGTTAACCTTTATAGGGAATATATTTTTGGTGACATAAATTTATGGCGTTTAGTGAAAATTCTAGGAAAGTTTTTTTGGGTTTGGAATTTCGCTGTTTGGAGCGAGCTGTTTTTTTACTGGGACCTCTACATTACTGAAGCCAACAAGAGTGGCTATTATTTTATGAGAATGGTGTTTTCGTAGGGGCCAGAGAGCGTTGAATCAACTGATGGGCAGCATATTTGGAAACTGCACCGGTTTTTTGTCAGAATCCCAAATTCTAAGCCGAACCCGTACAAAGAATCAAACAATTACTTAACGCGTCATGACTTTTTCCAATAGCACCAGATACATAAGCACTGACTCTAACGCTTGTTCACAATGATTGCACCAGACTCCAAGTCTCGCGCACTTACAGTCTCGCGTCACTTACAGTCTCGCGTCACTTACAGTCTCGCGTCACTTACAGGCTACGCGCCATCGAACCGACTCCGTTTCATGTCGAGCACGTCGTGCAACTGTACGGTCTATACGAGTGGTGGTGGGTACAACGATTCGGTGAGTCGATCCGTCTTCCGTCAGCACTATTGGACGACGGACACGGACGAGATTGCCAACATGAGCGTGGCAAGAGAGATGCATTCGATGACATGTTAGCATTCTAGACGTTACCCGTGTGGGGAAACATCGGAAGGCAGCTTCGACTATTTACGAGGAATACCGAGTCACAAAGTGAAATAACGGTCTTTCCTAAAAAGCGTTGTACATGTCGAAAGCCTTGCTCTATATAACTTCTAAACAAAGTTAAGACCTCGTGGTCTCATGCTTTGAACGTAAGTTGTAAAAAAGGTAGACTATTCTGTTTTTCTCATCGAACCTGCTTAGAAGCGTAGAGCATAGACAAAGCCGAAGCTATGACGACTGTGCGCGCAGCCTCAGCCAGTAGTTAAAGACAAGAATACTAGATGAAGCTTCGAGGAATCTCCTAGATTCCAAGCCAATCAGCAAAAAAGACTTACTGGCTGCGCGAACAGGCGCCGTAGGTCCGGCAACTTTGTCACATATTTTATCCTCTTCTGTAAGTATGTAGGTTCGATCGAGGCTTCTAGGTTCATTATGATGAACAGAACAGGCTAGACTTTTATATATACATACAACTAAGGTATCATCTATGTTCCCTCTATAGGTTGAGCCATGAGCGCTCAAACATGGAACCACGAAGCCTCAATTTTGAATCGTAAATGTATAGAGCTAGGCTCTAGACGTGTACGAAGCTCTGGTGGTATTCCCAGAAAAAAACTTCTGAATTTATTTCATGTATTGACGACGACAACTCGATCTTGATCTGTGGTGGCTTGAATGAACATAACGAAACGATGGCGTCGTGCGATCGGTGCACCGAATCGCCGACTCCCGAGTGTAAACCAACAACGCCGATGCCATATCCGGCCGCCCGACACACGGCCGTCTATACCGATGGACATCTGTATGTTATGGGCGGTTAGTGATGGCTTGCACATATGTTCTTGTTGTTCAATGTTTTTTGTGATCATCATCATCATCATCATCGTCATCATCATCATCATCATCATCATCATCATCATCATCATCATCATCATCATCATCATCATCATCATCATCATCATCATCATCATCATCATCATCATCATCATCATCATCATCATCATCATCATCATCATCTTCATCATCATCATCATCATCATCATCATCATCATCATCAACATCATCATCATCATCACCATCATCATGTATGCACATTTGTTGCTTGTTGGCAAGGTGTTTGTTATTGGCAATGAAAGTTATCGGATGCAGAAAACTGTAATTAATTGGATGGTTAAGTTTTAATGATCTCTCTTCGTTATGCAGGCAGCCTGTACAGTGGTACGCTGGATTACGACCTGTCATCAGATTCGTGGACGCATCGAGCCAATATGACGACTATGCGAGGTCTGCCGGCTGCTATTCTGCTTAATAATAGTCTGATTCTGGTCTGCGGCGGTTATGTCGAAGGTCCAACCAACACCTGTGAAAGGTTAGATGATTTCATACTAAAGCCTCAGGGTCGATTACTTCAGTGTTAGCGCATGGAAAATTCTGAGAAAATACATAAACAGCATATCTGCATCCACTAACAGCAGGTTCTTCCTGTCATAAGAAATCAGGGGGCCAAGCTCACTTGAAACCAGTGTAACAGAAGCCTAAACCTAAACCTAAGCATAAGAATAAGCCTAAGCCCAAACGAAAGCCCAAGCCTCAGCATAGGCGTCAATGTAAACCTAAGCCTAAACCTAGCCTAAACCTATGTAACTACCATCCGGCCATCTAAAATGCAGTTACAATGCGACTGCTGACACATGGACGACGTTGACGACACCAATGAACCACAAACGAGCAGGCTTCTCGTTGGTCCGATTCGACGGGCTGGTGTACGCGGTTGGTGGGGACGAGAATCGTACGGTGGAGGCGTACGACGAAGAAAACGACAAATGGACCGTTCAGGTGTGCTATTTTTTGGGTGGAAATTTTTCGTAATAAAAAGATTCCCTGTCAGAAAACATTGCGAATATAGAGTGTCCCGGAACTAGCATGAAACCCTCCAAAGAACAGCATATCAGCTGGCCAACCAGTCTATTGTCGAGGTGGATTGAACTGGTAAAGTCTGGGCAGAGTTTATTATCATTCAAAAAAATCACCGTAACCTTTTCGGCGCGCCTTCAAATTTCGCACTAAAACGTTCCGCTTTTCACACTACATGTAGATAACATTGTAATTAACAAATCAAATCCCAAATGATTGGTTGTTTAATTAAAAACGTTTCGAAAGAATAAAAAAATGTTTAACGAGATACCATGTTTGGGAAGTTTCTTTGGGTGGTTTCAAAGGTGTGAAATCTTTGAAACGTTTGCAGACGCCGACGTTGAACCCGAACTACTCGAATTACTTTAACGCCGCGTCCAGCATCGACAAAGAATGCGCCACGAAGCCACACTAAACCATTAAGATTAAGTCTAAGCCTAATCATGACCTTAAATCTAATATAATCTTAACCGTGATCCTAAACCTATGTATGTCTAAAACTAAGCTAGATCCAAATTCTATTCCTACGCCTAAATCTAAGCCTAAGTCTAAAACTAGTGCCATGAAGCCACACTAATGCTATGTTAAAAGTCAAAGCCTAAATTTAAGCACAAGGCTAAGCCTAAGCGTGAGCCAAAATCTAAGCCGAATTCTAAGCCTGATTCAAAACCTAATCCTACTCCTAAGCCTAACCCATGAACTAATGCTATGTTAAAAGCCAAAGCCTAAATTTAAGCAGAAGTGTAAGCCTAATCGTGAGCCTAAATCTAATCTCAACCGTGATCCTAAACCTATGCCTAAGTGTAAGTCTGAGTCAAAACCTATTCCTACTCCGAAGCCTAAGCCTAAGTCTAAAACTAACGGCATGAAACCACACTAATACTATGTTAAAAGCCAAAGCCTAAATTTAAGCATAAGTCTAAGCATTAACGAGAGCCTAAATCTAAGCCTAAATTTAAGTCTGATTCAGAACATAATCCTACTCCTAAGCCTAAGCTTAAGCCATTTTTTAAGTCCAAGTCTAAGCCTATGTGTAAGCCTAGCTCACACTGAGTCTGCGATTCCATATCGAATTTTGATTTGATCTTTATGTACTTGCTAACTTTGTGTTCAAATGACTGTATATCTATTGCTCGGGATTGTAATGAAATTTTAACAGAGTGTATATCGTAAGAGACCAAGCTCTTCAGTCAAAACATAATTTGCCAAAAATTAATTTCGACTTTTTGTGGTCTGTATATAGTGATTGACTTACTGATTGAACGGATATTTCATCAGATTAACGAACGGACGCTGACAGATTCCCTGAAAAAACGGATACATAAAAAGACAGTAAATGAATGACTGATAATTTGATAGTTTACCCGTCAATGCTTACCCCACAATGTTAGTAGAGTCCTCCCTCCCATGATTAAGATAAGGGGAACCGAAACTCGTACTTCGAATAAAACATGAATTGTTAGCGCTCAACTGACTGAATGACGAATATGGATGTCGTTCGTTTTGTTTGTTCGCTCCCTTTCATACGTCTAATACTATAAAGAAACAGTGTTCGTCCGTCTGTCTGTAACGCCAGCCCGGTTTACCACAGTTAACGCCAGCCCGGTTAACCACAGTTGTTATTTTCACGTATGGTGCAGCAATAGCAGTCTGGAGTAGGCCGATAGTAGGTTAATGTTTCACGAGCTAATGTTTCAGTCCGATAGTGGGTTAATGTTTCACGAGCTAATGTTTCAGTAGAAAACTGATGTCCCATTTTAAGAAATGGGGACAAAACGCAGTTTATTATATTAACGTCAAAACGAGCTAATGTTTCAGTAGCGACCAGTGGCCTGTTTTCACAACTGTCCCCATTTAAATAAATGGGGACAAAAGCCTGTTTTCACGTATGTCCCCATTTTATGAAATGGGACAAAAGCCTGTTTTAACATCTGTCCCCATTTTAATAAATGGGGACAAAAACCTGTTAAGTTCGGTAATAGATTACTTTCCATGGAAGCTTCAAAATGGCACAATAGATTATTTCCACAGGATATTCATTGCAACGGCAATAGATTACTTTCCACGGAAGGTTCCTAATGGCTCAATATATTATTTCCACGGGATATTCATTGCAACGGCAATCGATTACTTTCCACGGGAAGTTCCTAATGGCTGAATATATTATTCATATGCTAAATTAATCTGATTTTAGTGTCCACGGGATATATCCAATACTGAAAGTAATACTTTTTTTAAATAATATTTTTACATGCAATGACCAACGCAACGGTAATAGATTACTTTCCACGGGAAGCTTCAAAATGGCTCAATAGATTATTTCCACGGGATATTCATTGCAACGGCAATCGATTACTCTCCACGGGAAGTTCCTAATGGCTCAATAGATTATTCATATGCTAAATTAATCTGATTTTAGTGTCCACGGGATATATCAAATACCGAAAGTAATATTTTTTTAAATAAATTTTTACATGCAATGATCAACGCAACGGTAATAGATTACTTTCCACGGGAAGCTTCAAAATGGCTCAATAGATTATTTCCACGGGATATTCATTGCAACGGCAATAGATTACTTTCCACGGAAGGTTCTTAATGGCTCAATATATTATTTCCACGGGATATTCATTGCAACGGCAATCGATTACTTTCCACGGGAAGTTCCTAATGGCTGAATAGATTATTCATATGCTAAATTAATCTGAGTGGAAGTTCCTAATGGCTGAATAGATTATTCATATGCTAAATTAATCTGATTTTAGTGTCCACGGGATATATCCAATACTGAAAGTAATACTTTTTTAAATAATATTTTTACATGCAATGATCAACGCAACGGTAATATATTACTTTCCACGGGAAGCTTCAAAATGGCTCAATAGATTATTTCCACGGGATATTCATTGCAACGGCAATCGATTACTTTCCACGGGAAGTTCCTAATGGCTCAATAGATTATTCATATGCTAAATTAATCTGATTTTAGTGTCCACGGGATATATCCAATACTGAAAGTAATATTTTTTTAAATAATATTTTTACATGCAATGATCAACGCAACGGTAATAGATTACTTTCCACGGGAAGCTTCAAAATGGCTCAATAGATTATTTCCACGGGATATTCTTTGCAACGGCAATCGATTACTTTCCACGGGAAGTTCCTAATGGCTCAATAGATTATTCATATGCTAAATTAATCTGATTTTAGTGTCCACGGGATTTATCAAATACTGAAAGTAATATTTTTTTAAATAAATTTTTACATGCAATGATCAACGCAACGGTAATAGATTACTTTCCACGGGGAGCTTCAAAATGGGTCAATAGATTATTTCCACGGGATATTCATTGCAACGGCAATAGATTACTTTCCACGGAAGGTTCTTAATGGCTCAATATATTATTTCCACGGGATATTCATTGCAACGGCAATCGATTACTTTCCACGGGAAGTTCCTAATGGCTGAATAGATTATTCATATGCTAAATTAATCTGAGTGGAAGTTCCTAATGGCTGAATAGATTATTCATATGCTAAATTAATCTGATTTTAGTGTCCACGGGATATATCCAATACTGAAAGTAATACTTTTTTTAAATAATATTTTTACATGCAATGATCAACGCAACGGTAATAGATTACTTTCCACGGGAAGCTTCAAAATGGCTCAATAGATTATTTCCACGGGATATTCATTGCAACGGCAATCGATTACTTTCCACGGGAAGTTCCTAATGGCTCAATAGATTATTCATATGCTAAATTAATCTGATTTTAGTGTCCACGGGATATATCCAATACTGAAAGTAATATTTTTTTTAATAATATTTTTACATGCAATGATCAACGCAACGGTAATAGATTACTTTCCACGGGAAGCTTCAAAATGGCTCAATAGATTATTTCCACGGGATATTCATTGCAACGGCAATAGATTACTTTCCACGGAAGGTTCCTAATGGCTCAATATATTATTTCCACGGGATATTCATTGCAACGGCAATCGATTACTCTTCACGGGAAGTTCCTAATGGCTGAATAGATTATTCATATGCTAAATTAATCTGAGTGGAAGTTCCTAATGGCTGAATAGATTATTCATATGCTAAATTAATCTGATTTTAGTGTCCACGGGATATATCCAATACTGAAAGTAATACTTTTTTTAAATAATATTTTTACATGCAATGATCAACGCAACGGTAATAGATTACTTTCCACGGGAAGCTTCAAAATGGCTCAATAGATTATTTCCACGGGATATTCATTGCAACGGCAATCGATTACTTTCCACGGGAAGTTCCTAATGGCTCAATAGATTATTCATATGCTAAATTAATCTGATTTTAGTGTCCACGGGATATATCCAATACTGAAAGTAATATTTTTTTTAATAATATTTTTACATGCAATGATCAACGCAACGGTAATAGATTACTTTCCACGGGAAGCTTCAAAATGGCTCAATAGATTATTTCCACGGGATATTCATTGCAACGGCAATAGATTACTTTCCACGGAAGGTTCCTAATGGCTCAATATATTATTTCCACGGGATATTCATTGCAACGGCAATCGATTACTCTTCACGGGAAGTTCCTAATGGCTGAATAGATTATTCATATGCTAAATTAATCTGATTTTAGTGTCCACGGGATATATCCAATACTGAAAGTAATACTTTTTTAAATAGTATTTTTACATGCAATGATCAACGCAACGGTTATAGATTACTTTCCACTTCCATATGGTTCGATTAAGATAAGCTTTTTTGCGGGTATCTCGATCTAGGCCCATCGTATCAACTTCTAGTCTGTTTCATCGGTTTTCTCGTGCGATTCTACACCTGATTGGCTATTTTTAACCCGATAGGGACGAATTTTCATTTTTCAGGTCCAAAAACGATGAAAATGCGATTTTCCGTTTTTTTTTCCTCCCCCAAAACGCTGTATGGAAACTGGGTAAGACCTGTGAAGCTGAAAATTGGTACCTAGGTCAATTTTCTGCGTAGAAAACGATTATTAAACTGTCCCGCAGATCGGAAGGATATTTGTATCATTTTTAGGGGATTTTATGAAAAAAATGTCAAAAATCGCAGGCAAAATAGAGAAAGAATCGTTGTATGGGCGATAGGGTGATCCGATCAAACTGAAATTTCAACTGGATGTGTATTACACATGTCGAATTATGTTACGCTATTCAATTTATCATTCTACTCAAAAATACAAAAAGCGCATAGGGTCATGTGAGGAAAAAAATTTACGAAATTTTTCACAATAGCTTAATTACTCGTGTTGAGATGATTGAATCGTTATGAAAAACAGCCTATCAAATGCGGAATCAAATTTAATTATGACCTCTGTCCGTCACATTTTCCGAAAAAATAGTCGTACTTTGACAAAAACTTGAAAAAACTGATGTAGAAAATTTCAACGTTTTTGACGATTTTTGCTCTTCCGAAAATCAAATTATCTCAAGATATAAACACTTAAGACCCATTGTATTATTAGAATTTCTAGAATGACTGAAGCTGTATCGACCACAGAAAAGATGATTCTCTGCGTCTTCTCAAAAAATATTTATAAGCCGCCAAAAACGGTGAAAATTTAAGTTCACTTAATCACACCATTTCAGCCACATTGGATTTCAAAATTTTTGTTTATACAGAAACATGATAAACTTGATTTTAACAGGAGGTCTAGAGGGAATACAGTTCTAATAAACTATTTTTTGAAAACTTGATCAGTACATTTAAAAAAAATTTTGTGGTCCGTCAAAAAGTACAGAAATGAAAAAAAACAGGTCAAAAATTTTTTCAAGTTACTATATGTATAGCCAGTCACGTCAATCACCCTTCAATCCTGAAAACTGTTCGCCTTATTATAATATTGATTGAGCGTCCGACTCAACCGAGTAAAGTCGACCGGTTATCAGTTTTCGCAATCTTTCTCGTGTTGCTTTTGCGGCGTGATCGTTTGTCATTCGGCCTGGGGAAAACCGATCAACCACATTTACATTGACGATTTTTCGATTACAAGAACGTGGCACCATGAAACTGTGCATTGTATCTGCTGAAAAAATTAATTTGGAGACACCATTTTATTATTTTTTTGTGTTTTTTGTAGGGATGTTCCTCAGACTTCCACAAATTTCATGTAGTTTCAAATTTTTTTAGTTAGAACCTCTAATTTACCTCAAAAGTAAAAAATTTATATGACTACACACTCTTTTTCCACTGTGAACACTACTAACATCAAACATCTGCCTCGGTTGTCGCATCGCGGCCACCGTTAGTACAAATGTGTCTATTTCTGTCCAAATGACTTTCGCGTCCAAATTTCTTTTACTTGCGCCATCGTTATAAACACTGATATACCCAAACGATCTGTTATTCTCTTATTTTTCATCGACGTTGACAGTTTACCACCCCTCACTTAACGATCTACCCCATTTGCGTTTATGGATCAGTCATAAATTGATCATCTCGCGTCGCACCGAGGTTGACTGACTGGTAGTTGGTTACTGTAGATTACGGTCATTGTACGATGCCTTGTTAAACATGTGTACTAGAGGAAAAAATCCATCGCGTAGATTGAGAAATCGTGATGATGATAGATGATGAATCAATTGTGCAGCAAGTTAGCACTACATAACTGATAGTCACATAAACAATAAGAACCCTGCAACGATTTTCATAACCGTATTATTTTTCGAAATATATGTACCGTGTGTTCATGGACTGACTTTATGATTGACTTCAGACCGCGATCAATCATCACAGTTCACTTGATCACCAATCGTCATCTTTACAACTCAACTCAATCAATCATCATACAAGTCATGCTGTCTGTCAGTTTGCCACCATCGTCAACGCTCTGCGGTCTGGCAGCGATGTGTCCAATGGCAGCAATGACATCGTATGATTGTGAGGTTGGAAATAGATTCAGATTTACAGATTCTTCACAGACGTTTCGTTTCATTGACGAAACGTTCTTCTGAAACCTTTCCCATTCTCAAACAGTGAATTATAGTTAGTATGTGCTGCAACAGAGAGTTCTCTATGCATAAAACTCTCTTCTACAATGTTGGGAAAATATTGTTACTTTCTGACTCCTGTTTGCATTATCAACTTGTAATAATATTCTACTTAATTTCAGGACTCGTCCATTTACCACAAAACTAGACGACCCTCGTCAACGGAACTTTCGTGCGCCATGCAGTTCCACGCCTTCGATCATTTGTACCACGTTGACATCAAGTGTCCGTATTCCCGTCGATCCGTGTCAGCACCGGAGGTCACCGTTTATTCAACGAAGCGTTGCTCAAAGCTGAATGCTTGCACCCAGACGGAGGAGAACAAAGGTGAGTGAGTGAGTGAGTGAGTGAGTGAGTGAGTGAGTGAGTGAGTGAGTGAGTGAGTGAGTGAGTGAGTGAGTGAGTGAGTGAGTGAGTGAGTGAGTGAGTGAGTGAGTGAGTGAGTGAGTGAGTGAGTGAGTGAGTGAGTGAGTGAGTGAGTGAGTGAGTGAGTGAGTGAGTGAGTGAGTGAGTGAGTGAGTGAGTGAGTGAGTGAGTGAGTGAGTGAGTGAGTGAGTGAGTGAGTGAGTGAGTGAGTGAGTGAGTGAGTGAGTGAGTGAGTGAGTGAGTGAGTGAGTGAGTGAGTGAGTGAGTGAGTGAGTGAGTGAGTGAGTGAGTGAGTGAGTGAGTGAGTGAGTGAGTGAGTGAGTGAGTGAGTGAGTGAGTGAGTGAGTGAGTGAGTGAGTGAGTGAGTGAGTGAGTGAGTGAGTGAGTGAGTGAGTGAGTGAGTGAGTGAGTGAGTGAGTGAGTGAGTGAGTGAGTGAGTGAGTGAGTGAGTGAGTGAGTGAGTGAGTGAGTGAGTGAGTGAGTGAGTGAGTGAGTGAGTGAGTGAGTGAGTGAGTGAGTGAGTGAGTGAGGGAGTTAGTGAGTGAGTGAGTGAGCGAATGAGTGAGTGAGTGAGTGAGTGAGTGTGAGTGAGTGAGTGAGTGAGTGAGTGAGTGAGTGAGTGAGTGAGTGAGTGAGTGAGTGAGTGAGTGAGTGAGTGAGTGAGTGAGTGAGTGAGTGAGTGAGTGAGTGAGTGAGTGAGTGAGTGAGTGAGTGAGTGAGTGAGTGAGTGAGTGAGTGAGTGAGTGAGTGAGTGAGTGAGTGAGTGAGTGAGTGAGTGAGTGAGTGAGTGAGTGAGTGAGTGAGTGAGTGAGTGAGTGAGTGAATGAGTGAGTGAGCTAGTGAAGGAGTGAGTGAGTGAGTGAAAGAGCGAGTGAAAAGAAAAATTTACATGACTTGATTTTTAACTCAACTCTTTTCAGATGCCCGTCCGTCATGCGTCCCCACATCCACGACCAAGACGACGATCGCTATCCAGACCTCCGATGGTTTCAATGTCTCTACCAAGTTCGCCACATCACCCACGTCCACGAATACAACGATCAGTCGTCCAACGATCAACTGTCCCACGAAGCCATCGG
Source organism: Daptonema setosum (assembly GCA_964036265.1). Lineage (NCBI taxonomy): Eukaryota > Metazoa > Nematoda > Chromadorea > Monhysterida > Xyalidae > Daptonema > Daptonema setosum. The sequence continues at coordinate 23,549,206 of OZ038448.1, read as the reverse complement.
ACTCCGATCTGCGTCAATCATCGAAGCACCACGAAATCGGCCGACGTCTGGCAGCGATTGGCAACGAATTCAACAATTCAGCATCGGCCACGAGCCGTGAGTCATCCGAACTTCTCGAGAATCAGATGGCCACTTTAATGAAGGCTTTTCTGACAAGTTTCGTGACGACGATCGTGGTCGGTCAGGCCCTGGTGCCGTCGATTCAAGTCCTCCGTGGACAGATCCAAGAACTTTGCGCCTAATTTAGTGATTTCGAAGTTTTGTCGGAGATTCAGTGACATTAACGTGAATTTAGATTTTATTGCTCTTATTTGTATTTTCACTAGTGATTCGATAACTTCATTGATTCTTAGTGAACAATAATGTCGAGTGTTTTCAAGTTGATGACAGAAAGCATTTTGTTTCCATATTTACACGTTCACTGAGATGGATCACTGATGTATGATATTCTTAGAAAACAGTACTTTTATAGAAGTTCACTTAAACTTCCTTCCCATATTAATGATTCTTGACCAGAGATTTTATGGTGACCTTTGTATCTGTATATATATTCACCCAGGTATTGACCGTTATTGAATGCATGCTACCGTAACCACTGAATTTCCTTACTATGGATGTCTCAGTGTCAATGAAATCTTGAACCTCCAATCCCATTGTCTTTGGAACAATATCTTACAAACCTAATACGGAAATCACCTCACAATCGTTGCCTCTTGGACAATTGATTCACAACAATAGATAATCAGATAGCTGACAATCATGCGACTATAGATTAGTATAACAGACAATAGATCATATCAATCGAGTTACGGCTGTCAATAGATAACATGAAACAAAAGACGTGACGCCAGCCAGAACGGCGTTCAGGGCGGCGGCTGAGAAAATTTTTCTAATGTTCAGACAAATTTGACAAAAGCTATGTTTTTTTCAAAAATTCTTCAATATATCTACTAACTAATGGCTGGAAACATACCTTTTTACCCGTAGTAAAGGGAATTTCTCCTATAACACATAGTTCTTGTCCGCTATCTTCCTGCAGCGACCTTGCGCGTGAGACTTGCGCGCGTGCGCGTGCGAGTGCATGTACATATGTTATTGTTTACTACGCGTTTGTTTTGTTTCTTCGTGTAATAAGGCAACCTTGACGCGTGGTTAACCGGCTGGAGACAATTGACGTAATGTTGTAGTAGCGGATATGTGGGTGCCAAACTGATGATTATTATTGGAATAAGACCTTCGAGAATCGAGTGTTGCCTTCGAGGGTTGTGTGGAACACTGGATACTAATGATAGATAAAAATGGTGAACACCTGCTGTTTGTTACTCACAAAAATGTTGTACATTACTGTAGTTTTAATTTCCAGACTGACTCATTCGAGATAAGCACATTTTGATATAAGTGCTTTTCAAAGTGACCATCTCCAAGTTTATTCTTAAGTTTGTGGACGGTCCCTTGAATTGTCATGAGACAACGTAACAAAGTATCTCTAAAACATCCAACCACTGAATCAAGTACGAAATCTACGAAAAACTTCAACAACCAGGTAGTAAAGCCGGTTCCTGATCAGTTCAGTTTATGATTCAACCAGCGGCCAGTTGTTTTTTCTGCTGTTTTTTCTGCTGAAACAAGAAATCGTTGAAACTTCGAAATCATTTGGTAATTGACTTTGTGTCATGTTTAGACTGATTTTATTTGAGTCATGACCATGAGCACTGCGGAAGAGTGAACTAAACGGTTCATTCAGCCTGCTTTAACGTATTCCAAATTTTCAACTTCTGAATTCTTTTGTGATTTATGACTACATTTCATCAAAACTTCAAAAAGTGGGTGATCCGCTAATTCTCTCTGAATCTTTTGCACCCATCCGCACCGAAGTCATGATTTGTTTGGTTGATGGTGGTCTGGCCGTCAAACTGGATTTCCCGGCGGTCAACTAAACATTTTATGCTCTTTCTTTTAGTAAAGTGATAATCGACTCATTGGCGGACGAGCCAAACCGTCAAAGGTATTGAAATCTTTCCAAAGAGGGGGAATCGACAGTCTTTAGGCTATTTTTACTTACACCTTAAGGAACTAACTAAACTTTTCGTAGCCACCAAAGAGGGAGAATTCCTAGGAAAGAGGAATTTGCCACCCTTCTCGTCCGCTGGTGACTGTTGGACTGCTTTCTTGCGAGGTTCTGTTGCTTAACTTTCTTACATCATTTTATAAAACTTGTCCTGTATTTTCTTTAAAAAAGTGGTATTTCAATCTGGTTTCGTATCAAAGATTGAAACCGGATGGGTTCTGAATGTTGTTTGTTGGGGTTGCATGTGGTTTTCGCGGTTTTAAATAAAACTTTCAAGAGTTCAGGTTTTGTTACAGAAACTTTTTTTCAGATCTTGGAAATGAATTTTATCTATCATGTTTTATTTTCTTGATTTTATTAAACAGAAGTGGTTGGTTCCAGTGAAACCAGTTTGTTTTATCGACTAGCATAAAGATTGTTCCAATTCATATAGTGACTCGATGTATCGTTGATTTCATTTGTGTAACGAAATGAAAGTAACAACATAAAGGTGGTTGTGAAATATGATATTTATACAACCGATGATAAGAATCACAAATTTAAACGTGTTTTTGAAAGTCAACAAAAAACAACGTCATAATTGTATCAGAGAATACATACAATGCGCAAAGTATCGATTTGATGGCAAAGCTTGATTGGATTTAGTCGATAAACGTAAGTACGTTAAAATTGATGAAATTTATAAGATTCAATAGAAAAGTTTCCAAACAGTCTTTAATTAGTTGAAACCTTGAAATCTTGAAATCTTGAGTGTGTGACTCGGCTGGCAAATTTGTATTAAGATTGCAGTTGGTGCTTGGACGGAGGAACTTCATAAAATGGATTTTTCTCAATTTCAAATATACTCAAATCCAAATTTCAACTGCAAGTATCAGTAGACTAGAAACTGTGAAATCGGCTTAGAAACCGTGGAACTATGTCAATATGGGATCGTTGAGTTTGGTCTACACACGTAATGGGGCACATAATTAGTGAGTTTTAAAAACGTATAGCAATCACAATTAATCAGGAGACTGAATTTTAAATTGTGCATTTTTCCATGTACAGATAAAGATCTTTTTTACTCTACATATGTACAATCCGTTAAAAAATTAAAGTCTTGGTTTGCCAAAATAACTGCTCATGAAAAGTTCTGTAAAAAATAGCGTGAAATCGAATTTAGTCTCCTAATAAAGTGTAAAGACTCTAATTGAGGCACCCTGCGTCAGCGCGTGGCAATTTGGTGGTTGACGTTGAAAAATTGGCATCGGAAAATTGATCATGCTTTCCGAATCCAGAATTCAGAATCCAGAATACGAGTTAAGCAATGTCTTATTAACAGTTTTATCCTTCTGTTTTTTTATCTTGGATTCTGAATGCATAGACGTTCAATGAAGAAACATATATATGCAATACGGTAATCGTACAGTAAAACGAGAAAAAAACGATATAAATCAGGAGATCCAAAATAAATCGTTGAAAATGGTAATGTATAATGATTGATTTGGAATCTTGTGACGAGATGCGTGGACCGGAATCATCAGTTTGATAAATCATGTACATATTTAACATTATCAGTTAGATAAACGCGGAGGCAGGTGTCAACAGCAGGTTTGAAGAAAAAACTACAAAGACGTGTATCAGGTTGAACTTCCTCCCAACTCTCACGCAAAATTAACTGATAATGACATAATATTTTAGGCGCCATTGAATTCAGTAGAACACCAGTGTTACCGGTACTATACAGGCATCAGAGCACTTGGGGAATGAACGTGAAGAAAATCTGATGGAAGTGTGGATAATGTTACGGGGTGTCTTACTTAGACTGCTGACACCCGTCGTAACATATTTTGCTATCTTAACCTTAATAGTTAGCTTAACTTAATTGCCTAAATCCTAAGCGTGAGTTGCATTACAAATAATCGGAATACCTAAAGAATAATATAGAGGGGCCTGGAAAGGCTTTATTATCTCGAATGCTCAACGGTTCCACACAATTATTATATTTATGAATAATGGATGATTATCAAAATATAAGGCAAAGTAGTGAAATGGATTTAAGTATGAAGTTAATGGTTAAATTGTTAAATTAAGAATCATTAATATAGAAAATGTTAGATGTAGATTAAGAGACAATAGGGTAATTAACAATATGCCTATACTGTGCTGTGCAGTTATATGCTACATATACTATCATACTTGCCTTGTTTGCTAAGCGTTCCCTGTTTACTATGCCTATGTATCTGCCTGCTGTGTTATGCACTCGGTATGTATGCATGTACATGCGCGACTGGAACTGCGACTGAATGCGTAACGTGAATGCTGTTGCAACTAACTGTATTATGCGTTGGTGCTGGTTTTATGTTTATGTGCCATACTTGCTGATTGGTGGGGCTGTGTGAATGCTCCGCCTACTAATTGATTACGGTATTCGATGCCAGATGGCTACCGTAAACCTAATAATACTTGCTTAAGATAATGCCCGTATCACTTGCTATTCGCTTGAGAAGCAACGCCCTCGTTGCTAAGAATTCTACATAATTAAGGTGCTACTATAAAAGCATATCTTGTATGTTAGTATGAGAAAAAGAGATGGACACAAGAAATAATAACTGAACAATTATGAATCACAAGTTGATGAAAAAAATGAATATGCACATGTTGAAATAGTCCGTTCGATGATGCTCTGCTGCGAAATAGTCCGAGTGATGATGCATGGCTGCGAATTGGTCCGATCGACAGCGAAATAGTCCGATTGAGAGCGAATGGCAGCGAAATGGTCCGAGTGAGAACGATGACAGCGAAATAGTCCGAGTGAGAGCGATGGCAGCGAAATAGTCCGAGTGAGAACGATGACAGCGAAATAGTCCGAGTGAGAGCGATGGCAGCGAAATAGTCCGAGTGAGAGCGATGAATGTCCGAGTTGTGCCGATATGTACATGACGATGATATGTAGTTGAATCACGATATTCAAAATTAATGGAATCACATCACAAGTTTAACAAAATAATTTAATAACTAAAAATTTATGTAAAGTATTTGCGAAAAATAATTGAATTAAATTACTGGTATTGATAAAAGTTAAAAAGGCAAATTTTAATGTGAATGGATAAATGCACGAAAAATATGTGTACGAAAAAAGTGTATTATGTTAGTATGCTAATTAGGCATTTTATATGGGAAAGTGAATCACAGTTGAGAAGTTACATTTATACAAGCCATTGTTGCTGCTGTTGGGTAATGGTGTAATCAGGTGCTGCCGGTGTTGTTGCTGTTATTTGTTGCTATCGTTGCCACAGTTATATTCAATGCGATTCTACTCATCAAACATGCAGGGTATTTGCGCAAGGTTTTGGCCATGTACCTGACCGAAATTTGTTTAATTGCTGAATCAGGTGCATTATTCTTCCTGCGTGTAAGTTTGCGACATGTTATGCATTTGCATATTTTCTTGCCAAGTTTCCGTTGCACGCCTAAATAGCTCAAGACTATAATAGCTGCTTTTATTAAATGCCACGAAGAATGTTGCTAATAACTTGTACCGGTTCTGAAACAAAAGTTTATGACGTCTGCAAGTTCATGGTGCTGTTGTGTCAAAATCTGCGTAAAATGCCTCATTTCTAAAATCAATTAGATTTTTCTCATCGGGATTATAATCGTTTGCATCGAATGAAATGCCTTTTTGAACTGCGCTGAAGGCTTGCTGATGACGTTGCGAGATGACTGGTGAGCGTGAATGTGCCCGATAATTGTCTTGTTGTTCATCATTGCAGTACATTTGTGGTTGCTGGTTGTAATATGTTTCAGGTGGTTGCTCTTGAGGGCGATAATTTGAGCGTTGAAATGTGCGCTGGTCATTTGGTGCAAAATACGTGCCATGTGATTGGTTATTTTGCGGTTGTTGCTGTCTCGACGAATTAAAATATTGCTGATTGCTTTTCATGCTGTCAAAGCGTTTCGAGCGGCAGTCACGTTGAACGTGACCGATTTTACCACAGTAATAACATTGAACTTGTTTACTTTGTGTGCGAATCTGTGTGCGCGAAGAAGATGCCATTAATTGCTGTATGTCTTTTGCCAATTTATCAATGCGCTCAACTAACTTATCGTTTGCTGACCGCTCTGGAGCGTGCTTGTAGGCGGCAAATGCTTGCACTTCGTCTTTGATTTCATGCATTTGCAAAATATTGTGCCTACTTTCTATGCGTTGCAGCAATGCGATGGTTTCCTGCAAATTGTCTGGAATAGTGTCAACATAGACTAGTGCTTGCTGTAATTGCTTGTTCACTCCTTGCAGTATGCGATCACGTAGCACGATGTCATTTGCTGCTGGTCCATATGCCTTACTGTGCAATGAGGATAGCGTTTGTGCAAAAGCGGCGACCGTTTCATGAGGTTGTTGTTTGCGTTCAAAAAATGATCTGGCTGATGCGACTGCTTGTTCAGGTTGCTTAAAATCGGTAACTAGTTGCGTATACAATTGCTGGTAGTCTGCCTTGATTGCTGGTGAATAAGATTTATATTTGCTCTCTGCTAGGCCTGCCAAATAAATGCGCAACAACTTTGATTGCTCCTGGTTGCTCATACCAATGCCAGATGTTATTTTATCAAATTTTTCAAGAAACTCATTAATAGAAGTGCCTTGTTCACCTGTGAACGTGCCGATTTGTTGCAATGGGGTAATTAGTGCTTGTTGCATCATTATTTGCGTGCTTGTAGGTTGTATCACTTGCACGTGATCCGGTTGGTCGACCATCTGACGCCTTAAGTCACGATTTTCTGCTCTTAAACTGCGGTTTTCTTGCTGCTTACTTCTAAGATCGTCGAATGCTTGCTTTAAACTGCGATTTAATTCCCTAAGTTCGTTCTCGTGTGCTCTAGTGATCATAAAAAAAATCAAATATGTTACTGCGTACAATGCCAGAGTTGTAACGATAATATGCGAGCGCGGTGAGTGAAAAATGTAAAAATGAGAATAAGGATAAAAAATGTGCAATAAAAATGCATTTACCTTTTATCTTCTGCGATTATGTGCTGGTCGGGCTGTCATTGCTCGCTGGGGCGGCTCGCCGCGGGTCGGTTCGGTGGCCGGCTGGTGAGTGATGGAGGATTGGCAAATGCGCGAGAAATGAAACTGTGAAGCTGAAAACAATATATAAAAGCAGTTTGTAAAATTGTAAGCTATCGTGATTGAAAAAATGGGAGAGCGAGGGAATAAAGTTGACCAAGATGAGTGCCTAAACAGTTAGGGAGCGATTGAAAATATTGTGTTTTGTTGAAACACAATTATTTAATGTAAACAAATGAAAGAAGTTGTTTAAAATGCTAATAGCTTGATGTCTGAACAGAGGTGATGTGATTTTGCTTTAAATGGAAAACAACAAGATTGAAGTATGTGCTATGCTAATGAAGATGCAAGTTTGTTCTAGAAATGTGAGTGAAAGTCGAAATATTGAGCTGGTGTGGCGTTGTTGCAAGTGCGATGGTTGTAGGTGTGAATAAAAAAACTGTATTTGAGAACATTTCAAATCTGTGCAAAATAAAATACAGTTGCACTACTTTAACCTTTGAAAACATAGATCAAGGGTGATTTGAAAATATTTTTGCAGCAGAATGGGATGGGAAAAGCTTTATCTGCAAATCGGTTAAATCAACATTGAAATGGCGGCACGTGCTTTTTGCTAGTCGATTTTTCCATGTAGAGGTCAAATAATCAAATGCAATAACAAATTTACATCGCTATCGCTGTTATCGGTGCTATTAAAAAAGTTTCCCAGCGATTTTCAAAATGCAATAGTTTAGTGATTTTAAAATATCACCAACGGTTGATTGAAAAGAAAAAATCAGATATCATGTGCTGAGAATGAACTTAAAATCATAGCTGCTGGGCTGACATAAAAAATTATGGTACTTGAATAACAGTCTGGTGCAAAGCTGTTATCGATACTTTCCCTGCGTTTAGTTGCCATTTGATAATCGGTATGGAAAATACAGTTCGTATAGGATGCGCCGATGTTGTGACTGACTATCTGATGCCCTATGGAATGATGGTGCTGACTGTTGCCGAAAATGTTATTTGCTCGATTGAAAACATTTGATAACGGTGGGAATGCCATGTTCGTATTGCAATTGAATACTGTAAGTTGCTTTGAGGAGGGGAGGGGTGGATGCTTGTTTCGAATCTGGGAGTTATGTATAGCTCGTTATTGCCAGTGTTTTGATATGCCTGTTCATCGTGTAGTGTCTGGTGGTCATTAAGACCCAATGTAGCCAATATGGCTCAACGGCTAAGTTCGGGTGCACGACCGGAGGTCCAGGGGCGGCCGGCCTCCTTACCCTCGCTCCTGCTTATATCGCGCGCTTGTCAAAAAATATTCCTTTTTCATATTGTTTGCGTGAAAAATGAAAAAAAACGTTTGTCACTGCTGATTACCGTGCTGCAGACACGGAATCTATACATAAGTGCCAAAATTATTACTGTGCGTGTTTTTGAGAGGATAACATGAATGAACCACCAAAAATAGACATCATCTTGCGCAGGGATGATGACTACAATGGGAAAGTCCCGGGGCTGTTGTACTGAGTGTTTATGTAAATCTGCTGGGTGATGTGATTCGTCTCGAGAGCGGATGAATGCAAAACATGGGGAAACTGAAATATCAATAGTTGCAGATTTTTAATTTGCGTTTCAGAATGAGTGCTATTTTGGCGTATTTGTGCCTCTGTAGGTCGATACGTTGTCTTGAATTCATCGGTGGCTGTTCATCCGCGTTCATCGGCATATGATGCTGATATCTGCTGAATAGTATAATGTAACGTTACACATCGGTGCCGGGGAAAAACTCTGTGTGTGTGTGGTGACTGGTACATGTAAAAACTATCATTGCTAATTAAGTGCACCGTGATTTAAAAAAAATCGATGCCAAACTGAATTTTGAACATTAAAATAAATAATCGTTTTGCAATGGTTCATAAATGCATGCAATGTAAATGAAAGTTGTTTTATATTACGGTCAAATGCTTATCCGCTCGTACTCGATCATTGCTACATATGTAATATGTGTGCGATGGGACTGGTTGATGGTGTGGAGGGATGTATGTAAATGCGAAATGAAGGGGTTGTTTGAGGAATCTGCATAGAGGGTGGTAATAATAGAATAGTTGGTAATGTATGTGCTAATCAATTGCCTACCTGGAGATCAAAAAAGATTGGTGTTGGCGTATTTGTGCAAGCTGGATGACATGCAAATGTTGTGCTTTGTTAGGATGCGCGTCATTTGCTTGAAATTTTGTAGATTTGAGCGTTTTTTCACTAATCTTTGATTTTGCTTGCATGTTTATATGACATGCCAAACCGTCAAATGTCTCATTTGCATTACCTGAAATGCTCCCTTGTAGTTGCGAATATTTGCCACTTGGTTCTCTGCAGCAAAATGATGTGTTATACACGTCAACTAAATCTGTAATGCAAAAAGGAAATGCAAACTATAATTGTGAGTCTGCAATAGAAATGCTGTTTTTGCCAAACTGAAATTTTATCAATATGATATGCATGTATCTTGCTGTTTTTCTCTTGTGCCGATCTGGTCTGCGAGTTCGTACTTCCATTGCATATATTTGCCTAAATGGAAGCTCGATGGAGCCTCCATTATGTTACGGGGTGTCTTACTTAGACTGCTGACACCCGTCGTAACATATTTTGCTATCTTAACCTTAATAGTTAGCTTAACTTAATTGCCTAAATCCTAAGCGTGAGTTGCATTACAAATAATCGGAATACCTAAAGAATAATATAGAGGGGCCTGGAAAGGCTTTATTATCTCGAATGCTCAACGGTTCCACACAATTATTATATTTATGAATAATGGATGATTATCAAAATATAAGGCAAAGTAGTGAAATGGATTTAAGTATGAAGTTAATGGTTAAATTGTTAAATTAAGAATCATTAATATAGAAAATGTTAGATGTAGATTAAGAGACAATAGGGTAATTAACAATATGCCTATACTGTGCTGTGCAGTTATATGCTACATATACTATCATACTTGCCTTGTTTGCTAAGCGTTCCCTGTTTACTATGCCTATGTATCTGCCTGCTGTGTTATGCACTCGGTATGTATGCATGTACATGCGCGACTGGAACTGCGACTGAATGCGTAACGTGAATGCTGTTGCAACTAACTGTATTATGCGTTGGTGCTGGTTTTATGTTTATGTGCCATACTTGCTGATTGGTGGGGCTGTGTGAATGCTCCGCCTACTAATTGATTACGGTATTCGATGCCAGATGGCTACCGTAAACCTAATAATACTTGCTTAAGATAATGCCCGTATCAATAATGTGTACATGGCAGCAGACTGCACCATTCCGCAAAATCTTCGCACCGTGTATACAGATCATTTCGTGATTCTACTGGGTAACAAACATTTTCAAGTTCTATACATCGGCTTTTAAGCTTGGCTCAGGCTTATGTTTAGGCTTAGGCTTAGGTGGGTGATGAAGATGATTAGCCAAGCTACCAAAACTAAACTGTTCGTTAAGCTTTATCTTCTAACACATACTGGCTGAAATACTGGATCGTTTGTTACTCAATAGAATCTCAAAACGGTCTTTATATGTTTTTTGTACAGGGCAGATAAGCGGTATAGTAATGGCTGTGCAGCTAGCTATGGTACATACACTTCATGTGTCTAGCTGGCTTGCGAATTGAGTTTCAAAACTTAGTGGAAGATATAATTTCTCAAGGTACTGCGTCTGGGAAGGTTTCGACAACGAGGTGGGTTGGGTCCAGTTTCAGTAGGTACATAATCTAACGTAGATGAGCACAAACTAGAAAAATGTACTATGACATAGAGAGTTTCAGCTATTTGATGCTACAGTCAATCTACAAAACGTACGAACAACGCGGCAATGACTAAAAATACCAAAGATTAAGAAAAAATAACTAGTCGGGTACCAACTGACGTGTGAATACTGGCATAAGGAAAAAATAGTAATAATGCACTGTGTGGTTTTGGGTAGATATCAAAGTTTGATAATTTGTTGAAGAACAAAATTGAATTTCAATTTTCAATTAGAAAAATTTGTTTTTTATCATACATTATCAACCTTCAAAATCTATTCGAAATGAAAAAAATATCGAACAAATATATAATGCTGCCAAATAATGGCTCACAAAGGTTGTTGATCACAATGGATATGGATACAGAGATATGCGGGAAGAGAGCGTCGTTATTCGGTTGGGATTACATTTCGGATTATGTAGTTAATAGTTAACAAACTCGATAATCAAAAAGTTCAAGAACAATTTCAATAAATTAACTAGTAATAACCGTCCGAATAATACGCGGGAATCAAAGTTCAAAATATCATCAAATGACTTGCAAATGTATTCATGTGAATGAAAATGCGTCTAATTTCTATAGAACAAGCTATAGTTTATTTGGCATTAGGTGGTCGAAAACAATCTGAGGCACATTAGAAGTGGTTGATCGTTCAGTGGAAGACCATTGCGAGTGCCTCGATGAGATTCTGAAAGTAGGTATCAGTCAGTCAGTCCTTCAGTCAGTATGTCAGTCAGTCAGTCAGTCAGTGCGTCAGTCAGTCAGTCAGTCAGTCAGTCAGTCAGTCAGTCAGTCAGTCAGTCAGTCAGTCAGTCAGTCAGTCAGTCAGTCAGTCAGTCAGTCAGTCAGTCAGTCAGTCAGTCAATGAGTCAGGCAAGGAAAACAATCGCTTTCCGAAAGTTTATTTATCTACTATTTACGGTTCGTACATGCATGAACAATTGTATTTAACGTAACAAGCAAGTGCATAACAATAATGTAATAACTTCCACTTGCGGACGGAAAGGGGAGGGAAAAGTGGATTTCCCTTGAGCAGTAGGTTTTAAATTTTTTTTTTCTCTAAGGTACAAGTAAAAAGGCTTCATTTACGCCGATTCCACCTCCTAGGAAAGAAACCTTTCACTTTGGAAGTCTGGCTCGTCCGCCAGTGAATTAGCAACATGTAATTGAGATCTAATTACAGCAAGCGCTTGCTCTCCATTTCACACCTCGCGTGGGTGAGCAGCTGCAAGCAGTCAAATTAGCGCTATAGTGCACGCATGGTTGGGTTGTACATGGTTCTGACGTGATGCAGGGCAATCTTGGATTCGGATTATTCTAACCCGGATGAAACATGATGCACTTATGAAGTTGTTTCAAATTTTTTTGAAAAAATTGAGAAACTATACAGTTAAAAAGTTTCCAAGAATGGAAAGGTTAAACAAAGAAAATCATGAAGTCTCAGGCTACTATCCCTGTCTTGTAACAGACAAACACTGAATCCTATACTGAACTAAAACAAAAAGGGCTTACTGAGCAAGAATATTCCACTTACAGTAAAGCTTGACAACCACTCAAAATTCATTGATTCATTCAACATTTTCCCATGATCCGCAATACGTTCAAATAATACTGTCATTGATTGGCATAATTGATTCCAATTGTTTACATGATTTCACGCAATTCAATTCGAGAGTGGCGTTAAATGGGCCATCAATCACATGGGTGGGAACCAGTGGGAGGGGGGGGGATAAAATGTAACCATTAAAAAAATCTATGAAAACTCTGTCAATTTAGACAATATGTAATGAGTCTCGTAACTATCAGCTCTTCTATTCCCAAACTCGTTAAAAGCCTCCATTAGTCTTTCCACATTGATCCGCTAGTGGGGAAAACATGGGAGGAGTACATGCTCTATCAAGAAGGGTGCTAAGGAGCGTGAGAAGCGTCGAACCGAAGCTTGTTGACTAGCACAGAAGCTGGTGCTAATCAGCCATAGGGGGGATAATTATTTGCATAATGATGTCCGGTTGTTTGGTTAGCTGGGTGACGCTGCCCCACCCACAATTAGCACCCCTCAGCCCACTGGCGGACGAGCTAACCCTTTAAAGAAGGCGAATTTCGTTGAAGAGGGGGAACAGGCAGTTTCAGGCCATTTTACCTACACCTCAGGGAAAAATTCTTCTTGAACCCGCCAAAAAGAAGAGAATTCCTCTTTTCTCTCCCCTTCTCGTTCGCTAGTGCCCCCGGAATTAAACGGTATTGCAGGCAGCTGGTGTGGCTGTAAATAGAGGGTCTAACAATTATGTCGAACGCGATTATTATGCAAACAACTAATTTGATTACACACTACAAGTGCAACACGTTGGGTGTGTAAATATGGTATGTACTACGGTAGAATGAGTGCCATATGGGGAGGAGAAGTATGGGGTACATAGCAGTTGCACGTAGATATCTACGTGTATGAGGGCACTGTGCAGCAGTATTAACTGACAGACCAACTGGGGTTGTGTGAGTCTTGTGATGAAGTAGGTGCAACAATCTGGAAACATTATTACTGCTAATATGAGATACTTTTTAAAGCAAGTAATACTTTTTGTTAGCAAAACCATGAAAGAAATAAAGTTACCTTACTTTCGCAATAAGAATGCACGAAAATTTTATAAAAGGCGGTCATAATTGACGTAATGAGAAACCCGTGTTGGTAGTGATTTTCATCAGTTGTAGTTATTTTAATTCGAAAACGTTTCACACCGGGTTTCTCAGAAAGAAACTCAAACAAGTACAAACGTGTTCATTAAAAGACACGTATCCAAAATTAATGAGTCATCAATGAAGCGGCGCTGACGGGAGCGCGAGGGGGGGGGGGGGGGGGGGGGCATGTGCGGCCCCTCGTAGTTGTCGACACCCGAAGTCGACATTCGAATGGAAGGTTCTAGAAACAATAGTTTGGTGATATTGTTCTCACTGACTAACTCACATTGCTGCTCAATTCAGTGATATTGTTTGGTACACAAAAAGAGCATGGGACACTGGAGGAAAAGCCTATCCTCCAAAGGGAATTACAATGTCATCAAAGAGGAGGGAATCGGTAGTTTTCAGGCCTTTTAACCTACATCTCAAGAAACAAATTCAACTTTCCTGGAACTGTAAAAAGTAGAGAATTGCATTTTCCCTCCGCACCTCGTCCGCTAGTGGGAAGGGGGTGCTCGTGCACACGGCCGTTCAACTGACGTCAACCGTAAATATGGTTTTGGGGCTTTTGAAACAAGATTGATCGATCGTGTGGTAAGTTGATACAAATAACAACTGCCTCAATCAATGATATGGATATAGTAAACGATTGTTGCTGAAGAAAACAGAATAATAATGTGAGCTCAGGAAAAGTTTGATAAATACCCATGACGAATAACCACTACATTTATGTTTAACCATTTAATAAAAATATGTAGCCAACGAGCTGAATACTACAAAAAACAGTTTAGTAAAACCCAAAAACCGATAAGAAACAAAAACTTGAAAATATAACAATGACTAAAACTTGAACCATAAAAACTTAACACAGAAAATCACCACTAAAAGCACCAACAAAAAACCAAACAATAAATAACAATCACAACATAACTTGAAAAAAAAACAGAAACACTCACCATCGCCCAATCGGGCACGGGCACGGCGGCGGCCAGGCCCAGGTGGAATCCTTGACGCCAGTCAATCTGCAGTATCAGGTTGAGCAGCAATGGTGGTCGTCGATGACGATGCAGCCGAGCCGTCAGGCCACCGTCGAACTCATCACCGATCGCCCCGAGCCGACGGCCGACTACGCGGAAGCGGGTGTCGGCACCTGAGTGGAGTGAGTGACGTGAGTGAGTGAGTGAGTGAGTGACTGAGTGAGTGAGTGAGTGAGTGAGTGAGTGAAGTAGTGAGTGAGTGAGTGAGTGAGTGAGTGAGTGAGTGAGTGAGTGAGTCAGTGAGTGAAACATGTGGCTACATACCTGGTACAGGTCGCGTGATCTGGAACAGCGGATCTTCAACATCAGCTCGATTGACCACCATCCATCCTGTTACATCGATGTTCGTATCATCTAAAACAACTTTAAATTTCAGTCCGTTGATCAGTTGTATTTTTCACTCACTCACTCACTCACTCACTCACTCACTCACTCACTCACTCACTCACTCACTCACTCACTCACTCACTCACTCACTCACTCACTCACTCACTCACTCACTCACTTACTCACTCACTCACTCACTCACTCACTCACTCACTAACTCACTCACTCACTCACTTAATCACACACTTACGCTAACCTGTTTGGGTATCGGCATCGGCTGTCGGTGCTGAGGTGGCTTCAATGCTAGTCTGAGTCGAGACGCATGCCTGATCAACATGTGT
>OZ038448.1:23527639-23533734 GCA_964036265.1 Daptonema setosum | reverse complement strand
ATCGGTTTTGGAGTCCCTTTTACAAAATTACACATCTCCACAAAATGCATGCGACGACTTAACTTTAAACGGCCGCCCTGAACGATAGAGGGGAGTGCGTCGCGATTGAACCCATGTTCGATTGGACCCAAATTTTTTGTAACGATTGGACCCACGTTTTTGAGTATATTTATGGGTCCAATCGATACATGAAAAATGTATTGTTTGGACCCCAATTTGATTGTAACGTTTGGACCCAGCCGCCGAAACACAGAATTGACGCCCGTTGGGTCCAAACGTTACAAGGGAATAGTACACGTGCCCTTATGTAGCGGATGAAAAAATTCAGTGAGAAATTGAACATATATCGTGTCTCGAGTGAACTTTCTTCGGTCAATACAGATTAGTATAATGGCGTTACATAACAGATGATCAAGAGTGTTGTTTAATGTTCAAAACGCATAAATTATTTCTCCTTTCCCAAACAATATATAACGAGACATCAAATTCCTTGCATCTGTATTAATGGGTTTACAGAGAAAGACATGTAAAAAGTTACCCTGATCCAACTACATATGTCGCTAATGATCCACTCGCTCTACGATGACTATGGTAGCGGATAGTGTTATTCTAAAGTGACATTACGTCTAAACGTAAATTACGGGAATCTATGACGTTCATAAGTGTATCATCAATTTACATAGTTTTTTATCCTTAAGAGAACTTGTGGTATTGATTTCAAAGTCCCCGCTTTTGAGAAATTACTGTTCTGTTACGAGGAATATCTGCCTGTTCAGTTGTTGTTCATTCTGCTCTTTTACAGTTGGCAGTTGTCAGTTGGCTCTATTTCAGTTGGTGTGCGCATGTGAAGTTGGTCGTGTGGGTAAAGAAAATGGAGTGGAAGTGGTAGATGTTGGAGTAGGTGCGGGTTTCGAAGATTCGGCTGGTACATAGGAGGAGGAGGGGGGAGGGGGGGGGGGGGGGGGCGAAGAACTGGTGATCGACTTGCTGACATTTTTCTTTTGTTTAGGTGTCATATTGGTTTTACCTAAAGATATATTTTGATATGATAGATTTTGTTTATTATATTTATGTTGTGAATGCTTAATGCTTATGCGTTTAGTATGATGGTACTAGTTATTCTTAAGTCAGATGAAGATGAAGTTTTCCGATCTAACAGCCTCAAAAATGATTCCACTTTAAACAAGAGTTATTCCACTCGAAAGAGTGTAAAATTTTATCGTGGATGTCCAAATTTCAACAAAATCGACCAAGTACAGCTTGATATATAACCAATTTTAACTGATTTTAGTGGTAATTAACCACTAATTGCACTAATTAAATTATTGACCATAATGAGATTACCGGGTCACGGTAGCGCATGCCCTAAGGCAGATATCATTGGTTACATAACACATGTTAGGGGTTTGCTCGGAGGTGACCAAGTGACTGCCACTTTGAAAATGGCACTAATTTTTTCATGAAATTCAGAATTTTCAAAACTTTCGAAATTAGTCCAATAAGGATGAAATTTAGTTTTCTGACTAATTATGACCCGCTGAGAACGATGGCGATAGTTATTTTTGTGTCAGATGACGATAATAAGGTTTACCGATCTGGCAGTCAGAAACTGGATTCCACTTTTAACAAGAGTTATTCCACTCGAAAGAGCGTGAAATTTTACCCCAGATGTCCAAGTTTCAACAAAATCGACCCAGTACAGCTCGAGATATAATCAATTTAAACTGATTTTAGTGGTAATTAACCACTAATTGCACTAATTGAATTATTGACTATAATGAGATTACCGGGTTACGGTAGCGCATGCCCTAAGGCAGATATCATTGGTTACGTAACAAACGTTGGGGGTTTGCTCAGAGGTGACCAAATGACTGCCAATTTGAAAATGACAGTAATTTTTTCATGAAATTCAAAAATTTCAAAACTTTCGAAAATGGTCCAATAAGGATGAAATTAAGTTATCTGACTAATTATGACCCGCTGAGTAAGATGGCGATAGTTATTTTTAGGTCAGATAACCACACTAAGGTGTTCCAATGTAACAGTCGGAAAGAGGATTCCATTTTAAACAAGTTATTCGAGAAACTATTTAGAACCCGAGATATAGCCAGTTTAACAAAGCTGGGTTTACCAAGCGGGAAAGTGGATTCCTCTTAAGAGTTCATCAAACTTAATCAAATATAATATCCTTAATTCCAGTGAAGTCACAGCTTAGAAAAGAATATCAGAAGGAGTGAACAGTACATATTCTAAAATTATTGTTATTAATGTGATCTCCGTTTGTCAGTACAGTTGTGTTCACATGTCGTCTGTACATACATGCATGCGTCCGTTGCGTCATGTTTCAGTGCCATGATGGTGTACACATGTATCATGACTAACCTCGGTTGCATCATTGTTTTGGTCCAACAAATCAATTAAATGGTTGTCGCATATACCTCTGTTTCCTTTCATGTTATTGATGGCCCTAACTTTTTTTCATGGGTATTCTCACTGTAACTTGAACTAATCTAAGACGGTTTCAACAGTGAGGAGTGAGTGTTGATTGCGGGAAGGGACGTCTCGTCTTGCCTTCTCGTCCGCTACTGGGCACGTCTACTGTTCCCTTGTAACGTTTGGACCCAGAGAGCGTCGAAGCTGTGTTTTGACGCGTGGGTCCAAACGTTACATTCAAATCGGGGTCCAAACAATACATTTTTTATGTATCGATGGGACCCATAAATCTACTCAAAAATGTGGGTCCAATCGTTACAAAAAATTTGGGTCCAATCGAACTTGGGTCCAATCGAGCCATTACCATAGAGAGCGTGCATGACTGAACCGATGACCTATTAAAAAACTGTACTTCATTGCACTACTTTTTAGCCGTTTTTGTGGGTTTTTCGACAATTAATTGGATAGGTGACAATAGCTAAAACTTATTGTTAAATCATTTTGCCGAATTATTCCGTCAAAACTAAGTCGAAAAAGTTAATGCACAAACTTGTGACCGCCGGATCGCAAGAATACTAAGAGCACTATTCTAAAAATCCAAAATTCAACGCGTGCGTTCAATGCAACCAACGCGTGCTGCTATAATCATGTGTTGACACCACTGTTTATCATATCAAGCAAAGCTCGTATGGCCGGCCCGGTGGTTAGCGCGTTGGTCTCGCATGCGTGTGTGTGCTCGCACTTCGTGAAATTGAAATAAACTACTGTCTGCAGACGAGTTTTTTTTCGAAGTTTTACTATTCCCTTCGAAGTTTCACTGTTTGTTAACGGAGGCTGGATCGATAGCTGGGACAAGCGCGTTAGCACCGCGCGGAGCGCGAAAGTGAGATTTGTTTGAAAATTATAAATTAAAGATCAAAAACACATACAATTTGAGTATTTCGATTTCCCAAAACACTTGGTTTATCTCAAAAACGCGCAAATTACAGTAAAAAAATTCTGGATTCTCAGAATAGTGCAGTTAGTAAATTCGCCACCGGATCCAGTTAAACCGAAAAAGTCACATTGCACCAAAATAATGAGTCTTGCGAATGGATCACACCCATCCCCTCACATATCCTTTTATAGCCGATTTTTTCAGTTTTTTTTTTCGTTTTTGATCAGTAATTGATCAGTATTTTGAGCAGTTCATATGTACCTGAAATGAATTATTACCTAAAATAAAGTTCCTTATCAGGATTATGTCGGGGAATTGATATAATGTGGACTCTCTACTTCTCAGGGCAGCTGTTTGAAGTTGCGTTGTCGCATGTTGAGAAATGTGCATAGTCAACAATCGAAAAAAATCACGATTTTTCTGGAATATTAGCGGTTTTGGGCCGAACGGTCTCAGGGAAATGTTACACTACCCTGGGTGGTTTACCAAACTTTATAGAACTCAATTTTGATAGTAGGGTCCATACCTTCCCAAACAACCTGTAGATTCTCTCAGACAGGGCGTTTTGAATAGTTACAAAATGATTCTCATGTGTTATACCAATCAGGGATTACTACTGTTATGGACGCGTGACCCTGACCGTGACTGATGGCAATTACGTTCGCAAATTCACGTTCGCCAAGTGGCCTGCAGGTCCTGACACATGCTTTCAAGTGATGGCAACTCCACGCCGCATTGACACATTTCTTCATTTAGGTTGGTATCGAAGCTGCCCTGAGGGGAATTTTGAAAAGTCAATTTGTGTCGCATGTGCAAAAAAAATATTCGTGCTAAACAACACGACATCTGATAGTGGTTGTCGTTAACCAACACAGATGACAGCTGCTGGTAGATCTGGTAGAATTCGTGGTCTGGTAGAATAATTCACATTCGTGGTCTGGTAGAATAATTCACATGCGACCCCATTTGTTTTTTTCAGCTATATTCCGCCTCTGCTGGCTGGTCAGAACTCAGAGGTGGTTGACAGTAAAATTCACCTATTGCGCAAAAAACTGTATTATAATCACAGAACAGGCCATAAAAATGCCACTTATGTAGCTGGGATGAGGTCACTTAATGTTCAAAATACCGCTGATGAGGTCGCGTCCTGTTCCAGATGCCTGGGATGAGGTCGAGTCCTGTTCCAGATGCCTGGGATGAGGTCGCGTCCTGTTCCAGATACCTGGGATGAGGTCGAGTCCTGTTCCAGAAACCTGGGATGAGGTCGAGTCCTGTTCCAGATACCTGGGATGAGGTCGAGTCCTGTTCCAGAAACCTGGGATGAGGTCGAGTCATGTTCCAGATACCTGGGATGAGGTCGAGTCCTGTTCCAGATACTTGGGATGAGGTCGAGTCCTGTTCCAGATACCTGGGATGAGGTCGAGTCCTGTTCCAGATACCTGGGATGAGGTCGAGTCCTGTTCCAGATACCTGGGATGGGGTCGGGTCCTGTTCCAGATACCTGGGATGAGGTCGAGTCCTGTTCCAGATACCTGGGATGAGGTCGAGTCCTGTTCCAGATACCTGGGATGAGGTCGAGTCCTGTTCCAGATACCTGGGATGAGGTCGAGTCCTGTTCCAGATACCTGGGATGAGGTCGAGTCCTGTTCCAGATACCTGGGATGAGGTCGAGTCATGTTCCAGATACCTGGGATGAGGTCGTGTCCTGTTCCAGATACCTGGGATGAGGTCGAGTCATGTTCCAGATACCTGGGATGAGGTCGAGTCCTGTTTCAGATGCCTGGGATGAGGTCGCGTCCTGTTCCAGATACCTGGGATGAGGTCGGGTCCTGTTCCAGATACCTGGGATGAGGTCGAGTCCTGTTCCAGATACCTGGGATGAGGTCGAGTCATGTTCCAGATACCTGGGATGAGGTCGAGGCCTGTTCCAGATACCTGGGATGAGGTCGAGGCCTGTTCCCGATGCCTGGGATGAGGTCGAGTCCTGTTCCAGATGCCTGGGATGAGGTCGAGTCCTGTTCCAGATACCTGGGATGAGGTCGAGTCCTGTTCCAGATACCTGGGATGAGGTCGAGTCATGTTCCAGATGCCTGGGATGAGGTCGTGTCCTGTTCCAGATACCTGGGATGAGGTCGAGTCATGTTCCAGATGCCTGGGATGAGGTCGCGTCCTGTTCCAGATACCTGGGTTGAGATCACGTCCCCTCTCGCCCCTTTCTCCCTCCCCCACCCCGCCTCTGAGTTACATGTACATATGAGTGCGTGAAAATCAACATTTTAAAGTAACTTTTGAAAAAAAGAAGCGCTGACCTGAGCTACACTCTTGAATTTCGTGCTGTATCGGCGTATTTTTTTCCTAAATCTTGTCAAATTGAGTCTAATCTAATGCGTAAGGCGCCAGCCTCAAAAACTGAAGTAGGTTCAAAACCTACATCAGACAAAGTCTGACGACGTTGCTCTGAGGTTTCTGCCAATGCCCGTCAGTTTATTCAACGCTCTCTACGAAAACAACATTCTGATTTGGTAATGGTGTGCCCTGTTGACTTAAGTGGTGAAAAAAAAGTAAAAATACTCATTGTGTCATTGCAGAGTCGTACGACTCAATGACGACCACTTTGCCACCTCCGACAACTCCGCAAGCCATTCTTCTGGTTAGGCTTAGGCTAAGGCTTATGCTTATGCTTAGGATCATGATTTGATTCAGTATTAGACTTAGGCTTAGGTTA
>OZ038448.1:23514521-23519939 GCA_964036265.1 Daptonema setosum | reverse complement strand
GAACTATCGCAAATATTGCACTGGCTGTCGACAACGCTCAACTTGTCACATGATGAAAAAATGTTTTTAATTCGAATATGTCTGACTTTGTTGCATTGTCATTTGACTGACTGACTGACTGACTGACTGACTGACTGATTGACTGACTGACTGACTGACTGTCTGACTGACTGACTGACTGACTGACTGACTGACTGACTGACTGACTGACTGACTGACTGACTGACTAAGTTCAGTTAGAATACAACGCTCTATAACTCGATGTGACAATGATGAGCTGCCTCGGTTTGAAATGCCGCTTTCAATCAACCTAAGGATTCACGTAATGCACATGGGTATAGTCGAATTTTTTGGTTACGCCTTTTTATGGGCACCTTTTTTGTGTAAAACCTTTCCCTCAACCAGAAATTGGCGGCAGTTTGGGTTGATGAAAAGGTTTTACACACAAAAAAAGTTCCTGAAAAGAGTCTTAATCATCTTTTTAAAAACTTTTCTGTGTGTAAAACCTTTTCATCAACCCCAAATTGCTGCTTTCGACCGCCAATTTCTGAGTGAGGAAGAGGTTTTACACGAAGAAAGTTCCCAAACAAGGCGTAACCAAAAAATTCGACTATACATGTTATTTTTATGCCTGTTTTTTTTAGTACTTTGACTCTTTATTTTTTTTTGTTTTATGTGAGACTTTGATTTTTCGGTTTTTTTACCCGGGCGTTGACGGACCAACAGCAACACGTTATTATGCGTCGCCGATCAAAAATTAACGCAAATTCACATTGAAACTTTAAAGTGGGACACCCTGTACATGTATGTTAGGCCTCACCATTTTTGTGACTGTAACATTTGTTGTTATTTCGTTTCATCACCCTCATCCACAAGCGGACGAGAAGGGGTGGGAAAAATAGAATTCCCCCTCTTTGGCATTTTGAAAAAGAAAAAAATTGTTCCCTAAGATTTAGGTAAAATTGCCTTTCTTCTGCCACTTTTCCCCTCTTTGGAGAAATTCCTCTCCCTTTGGAGGTTTTGGCTCGTCCGCCAGTGAGCTCATCCATCTCCAACCAGACAACTCTGGGAACAACAACAACAACAACAACAACAACAACAACAACAACAACAACAACAACAACAACAACAACAACGACGACAACAACAACAACAACAACAACAACAACAACAACAACAACAACAACAACAACAACAACAACAACAACAACAACAACAAATACAACAACAACAACAACAACAACAACAACAACAACAACAACAACAACAACGTCATCTCCAATCAGACAAATCTGGCAACACGTTGGCTTGTTGGGCTTTACGTAAAGTTTTACCACCGCAAGTTGTTATTTGAAGATCTTCGAATGTTTTTTTTTCTCGATTTCGAGTCAACATTTCAATTTCAATAAATCAAAGTAAAAAAATATTAAAATAATATTTTTTTAAAGTTCTCTGAGTTTCTCACAACTTTCCATAATTTTTTTGGCGAACCCATGGTAAATATTGAAATACAGTCTAAATACTTTTTAATTTGAAAAAGTCAAGTTTCTTTGCAGTGTGCTCACTTTCAGTTTGAAAAATTTCAGAAAACAATCGCACTCTAAAGAATCATAACATCGTAAGAAGCAATTTTTAGGTGATGCTTTCTGATATTTGAAATTTGCTGATATTCTATATTTAGCATTTTATAGTGCAACTCTTTTCCGTGCGTAAAGCGCAATAATTTTTTATAATGACCTTTGGTTAGAAAAGTGGAAAAACTCGTTCCGAACTTTTGCTTTACGTAAAGCTTACCCACGTCACCTACCGTAAGCTGTTAATTGAAGGTGAGACTTTGAAAGTATGTTTAGGGCCTTTACTTAACATTTATATTTTTTTATAACATTTAGCCTTTTTCAATGACATTTTCAATGTTTCAATGACATCCTCTTCAACTTTAAAACTTTGCAAAACACATTGTAACGTGTTCAGAGTTTCGTTAAGTTTAACTACCGTAAGAGGTCAGTTAAAGAAGCCGCTTTTAGTATTCATAAATTCACAATAACAGTTAGAAAAAAATAATTTGAAAAGAAACATGTTGGGAACTTCAACTTTAAAGCCCTGTTTATACTTCAGCGTAAGCCGTAGCGTAGTGGGGGGCGGAGTCTACGGGTGTAGGCAAAGCGTACATCTATGCCATAGATCTACGCGTAGGTAAAAATTTGAGTATAAATGCTCGTTCGCTACGCCTCAACTAAATTCAGAAAAAAATATTTATGGGAACGAAAACGCAGGAAACGTCGGATTTATTTTGCCTGTGTTTTTCTAGTGCCGGCGGGCTCGTGTGTCTGATACCAGCGCGTGTTTTAGGGCTTGTTTGCCGTTTTATGAATTTACGTGCATGGTCGGTTTAGCTCGGGTGTTTTGGGCCAACTTCGGATTCAGTTTGCACAGTAATAAAACTTAACAGAAAAGTAGTCAGAGGGGTTTGTTGACCTCCTGAAAACATCTGTGATTTTTTCAAGCTCGAAAAATGATTTAATTTGGTCGAATTTGCTCAGCGAAGTAATGCGTGTTTTCTTCATAAGCTGGGGCGAAATCTGCATAGCGGCGTGGTGACCAATCGAGGTTATTTTTCATCAATAACTCTATTTATAGGTTTTCAACAACGGTGAGACGATCTCTGATTTTTTCGAGCGTCAGAAACCGCTTAAATCACCTGAAATTAGCCCATACAGAAATTTAGAGACATTTGAACATCTTCGAAAACAACTTCTCAGCAAATTTTCGCGAGTAAAATGAATTTCTTATGAGTTAAAATTGATTTCCCAACATATTTTAATATTTTTGAATGTTTTTCTTCGAATTCCCTTATTTATCTACGCGTAGAATATCAAATCAATTTGATATTGAGCGTACAAGAACAAATTCTATGCGTAAGCAGGAGGCGGAGCCTACGCATGATGAGAATGCAAATCTACGCGTGAGCGAGTATAAACGGTTGACCCGTAGTCAGGCGTATATAGCGTAGATCTACGGCTTACGCTGGAGTATAAACGCGGCTTAAGTAAAGTTTAACTACCACAAGACGTCAGTTAAAGAAGCCTTTTAGTACGAACGCTTTTAGTATTTATAAGTTCACATTAACATTTAGTTTTCAAATAAAAAAAACTTTGGAAAACACGTTATGAACTTTAACTTTATGTAAAGTTTAACCACCGTAAAACGTCAGTTAAAGAAGTCGCTTTCAATATTTAGAAGTTCACTTTCACATTTAGAATTTTCAAAATGAAAACTTAAAAAGAAACACTTTGAGAACTTCAACTTTATGTGAAGTTTTACCATCGTAAGACGTTAGTTAAGTAATCCGCTTTCAGTTTTTAGAAGTTCACATTAACATTTAGAGTTTTCAAAATGAAAACTTGAAAAGAAACACGTTAAGAACTTCAACTTTAAGTAAAGTTTAACCACCGTAAGACGTTACTTTAAGAAGCCGCTTTCAATATTTAGAAGTTCACATTCACAATTAGAATTTTCAAAATGAAAACTTAAAAAGAAACACGTTAGGAACTTCAACTTTAATAAAAGTTAAACCACCGTAAGACGTTACAGTAGTTAAAGAAGCCGCTTTCAGTTTTTAAAAGTTCAAATAGACATTTAGAGTTTTCAAAATAAAAACTTTGGAAAACACAATATGACCGTACATAAATTCGTAAAGTTTAACCAGTGTACGACGACGTTTATTAGAAAAGCAGCTTTCAGTATTTAGAAGTTCACATTAACATTTAGAATTTTCTAAATAAAAACGTTGGAAAACACGTTAAGAACTATAACTTTATGTAAAGTTTAACCACCGTAAGACGTTAGTTAAAGAAACCGCTTTTAGTGTTTCGAAGTTCACATTAACATTTAGAGTTTTCAAAATAAAAACTTTGGAAAACACAATATGACCCGTACATAAATTCATAAAGTTTAACCAGTGTACGACGACGTTTATTAGAAAAGCAGCTTTCAGTATTTAGAATTTCACATTAACATTTAGAATTTTCTAAATAAAAACGTTGGAAAACACGTTAAGAACTATAACTTTATGTAAAGTTTAGCCACCGTAAGACGTTAGTTAAAGAAGCCGCTTTTAGTGTTTCGAAGTTCACATTAACATCTAGAGTTTTCAAAATAAAAACTTTGAAAAACACTTATGACTCGTTCATAAATTCGTAAAGTTTAACCACTGTACGACGACGTTTGTTAGAAAAGCAGCTTCCATTATTTAGAAGTTCACATTGATATTTATAGTTTTCAAATAGACGTTAAGAACTTCGACTTTATGTAAAGTTTAATCACCGTAAGACGTTTGTTAAAAAAGCCGCTTTCGAGCTTTAGAAGTTCACGTCCCAACCAAACGCTGACGTAAATCTTTCATTGGCCAGGAAACGGCGGGTGAAAAAAAATTCAATATATAAATACAAAACCATAGATATAAATACATAGATATAAAATCATATCTGTAAATATAGGAGACAAAAATGTATAAATGTTCAGTGTAAGTAAAGGTCAATGGGGAATTGGCAATTCTGATGCCATTTTACCTTAGGGGGGGGGGGATTTCATTTTCCCTCCCCTCCTCGTACGCTAGTAGTTGAGCGTGCCATAATTAGTGTTTACAAAAACGCATATACAAGATGAATAAGAGCCTAGTCTATAAAAATACTACTTGTCGTGTACTGGAAATATACCGCCACTTTTTCCGCCAAACTTCATCCCAAACACGTGGAAGTTAAAAATACTTTGATTTTACAAAACTGAATGTATAAAACGCTGATTTTGACAATTGACTTAATCGGTTTTATGAAAATCATGAAAATCGTAGAAATTTTTTTGCAGTTGAATATAAAAAGTATTTTACGACGAAACTCGGCAATAATTAATTAATAATAATAAGATAATTAATTAAGCAATAATTAATTAATAATAATAAGATAATTAATTAAGCAATAATTAATTATACTCGGAAATACGACTTTTTTGTTGTCGAACTCAATTATAAGTCGTGTTCGATAAAATGTCGACAAATAATTAAATACATATAAGAAACTTATTTTTTGTGGGTTGTCTCACTCGGATTAGGACTTCGCCGGGTCCCAATCACGAATGGTGCTTGCCATAGGCATATCATGGAATCATATTCCAAGTCACTCCGTCGGATGTTCAAGGAAAATTCCTTAAGGACCATCAGCCATTAAGTAAGTCACCATTCTTTGACAGCCATATTTTTTTCGTTCGTCGTGGTGAAAATTGCTTGAACCTCAAACTTAGCAAACATGATTTTACAGAAAATATACTTGATTTTTAGTTTTACAAATAAAAAAAAAAATACTTAATAATGGTTTTTTTTCAGTTTTTGCTTTACTCATCCCATAAAGAACTATTTTAATTCCA
>OZ038448.1:23509521-23512021 GCA_964036265.1 Daptonema setosum | reverse complement strand
GCACGAAATTCAAGAGTGTAGCGCTTCTTTTTTTCAAAAGTTACTTTAAATTGTAACTTTTAGTACCAGAATTTATTTTGTAACTATGTAAAATACTATGGATTTCTTAGTGATAAATTGACAGAATCCAAAATTCTTTACTTTTAGCCAATTTTGCTTATAGGTATTTGCTTATTTTATATATAAAAGTTTTACTACAATATTTACAGAATTAAGTACCGAATTCAGTGCCACTTAATTTTCAGGCGACAAATTCAAAAGTGGCACTTTTAAAATGGGAAAAAAATTAAGTGGCACCTAAAAAAGTACTTTTAAATTAAGTCCCCCAGCCCTGGTGATATTCCATGGCTTTATTTGAAAACGCGCATTGTGATTCATTAAAAAAAAATTTTTGATGCTCATTATTACTCATGATATTATGATGGATTTATATAGGATAAGAAATTGATTTACTTATGCCCTTTCACTGTATTCACAGCTCATTCATTTGAATTCACATAATCTGGCCGGTTTCAGCCACCATAAATCAGCCCATTTTGAGATTTTTTCATGAATCTAACCCGTTGAAGGTGGTATTGACTGCTGCGAGATTGCGAGAATAATGTATGTACTGAAAGATGTATCTCAAGTACGATTGAAATGCTGATCTACTGTATTTTGTTTGCTCAGTTGTGTATTTACTGCAAAGGTGATTCAGTGGTCATGTTTAAATGATGTGAAATTCAATTTAATTTCACGTTTTTTTGCGATTGATATCATTTTTGCATTGAATAAATTTTATTTCGACTTACAATGTAATTATGATCGGTGAAGCAAAAAAATTACTTTTGGCAAGAAAAAATTAACAAAAACTTGTTTGTTGAAATCTAAGTTCACAAAGGATTTGATTAAAAAAAGCAAAGTGGTTAATCACGTCTTCCATACAGAATTAACAAACACTTGGCATATTTTAGCAAATTCTTTTTAGGTGCCAATGGTTCTTAAGTGTTTGGTTAAAATTAATATACGCTTAGTTAATTTTAACAAACGCTTAGTTATTTTTAACAAACAATTTTAAGAGTGCGGAGGGAGGGGGGATTACCCATTACCCCCTCTTACGTCACCTTTCAAAAATACACGTGTAAGCTGAAGGTTAAAGCTGACATTTTTCAGAAAAAAACGAAACTACTACCGTAGTCCACGTCACATTTACTAAAAAAATTCCCAGTTCTTCGCATTCAAAAAACGCCCGTTTGAGAAAAATGTCAAACCAACTTGGAATGTTGGATTGGAATCGCAAAGTTTATCATACGTACAATGAACTTTGAGGTAATAATCCACGCTTCCACCTTTAGATGTGTGATGTGAGTGAGTGAGTGAGTGAGTGAGTGAGTGAGTGAGTGAGCGAGTGAGTGATCGAGTGAGTGAGTGAGTGAGTGAGTGAGTGAGTGATTGAGTGAGTGAGTGAGTGAGTGAGTGAGTGAGTGAGTGAGTGAGTGAGTTTTTTTTCGTGTAACATTTGGACAACAAAAAGAAATGGCGAAAATATCTATGAGAAAAGATCAACACCCAGTTTCTTGACATTTTGAAACTCGAAACAGAAAATTATCAGTTGAAAACGAAAGATCAGGTTTACGATAGTAAAATATCATCTACTACTTAAAAAATATGTGAGAACATTTCTACATTCATTAAAGTTTAACCACCGTAAGAAGTCAGTTAAAGAAGTAGCTTTCAATATTTAGAAGTTCACATTTAACATTTACAGTTTGCAAATTAAAAACTTTGGAATACACGGTATGACACGTTCATAAGTTCGTTAAGTTTAACCACTGTACTACGTTTGTTAAAGAAGCCGCTTTCAGTATTTAGAAGTTCACATTAACATCGAGAATTTTTCAAATAGAAAACTGAAAGAAAACACGTAAAGAACTTCAATTTTATATAAAGTTTATCCACCGTAAGACGTCAGTTAAAGAAGTTGCTTTCAATATTTAGAAGTTCACATTAATATTCTTAATTTTCAAATAAACTTGTAGAACACGTTAAGAACTTCGACTTTATGTAAAGTTTAATCACCGTAAGACGTTTGTTAAAAAAGCCGCTTTCGAGCTTTAAAAGTTCACATCCCAACCAACCATAAGCTGCCGTAACTTTTCATTGGCCAGGAAACGGCGGGTGAAAAAAAATTCAATATATAAATACAAAACCATAGATATAAATACATAGATATTATTACATAAATATAAATTCATAGATGTAAATACAAGAGACAGAAAAGGTATAAATGTTCATTGTAAGTAAAGGTCAATGGGGAATTGTCGATTTTGATGCCATTTTACCTTAGGGGGGGGGGGGGGATTCCATTTTCCCTCCCCTCCTCGTCCCGCCAGTGGTTGAGCGTGCCATAATTAGTGTGTACAAAAACGCATATACAAAATGAATAAGAGCCTAGTCCATTAAAATACTACTTGTCGTGTACTGGAAACATACCGCCACTTTTTCGCCAAACTTCATCCCA
>OZ038448.1:23467224-23506821 GCA_964036265.1 Daptonema setosum | reverse complement strand
TACGAAGTACTAATGGCCAGCTACTGGTATGTATGTACATACATACATGTTCTCATCATTACCAAATGACAAATTAGTGTCACTTCAGTTAAATTCTGTTATTAATCGGCCAATAACTGTTTTTTTTCTACCAGTCCCGATCAGGGCTGGTCTACTTAATTAAAAGTACCAGGGCTAAAAGTCCCGGGAATTAAGTACCTCATTAAGTGGCACTTGAAAAAACGGGACATTTTTTAAGTGCCACTTATTGTTTGTAAAACTTTTCTTTTAGTACCAGAATTTGTTTTGTAACTATGTAAAATACTATGGATTTCTTAGTGATAAATTGACAGAATCCAAAATTCTTTACTTTTAGCCAATTTTGCTTATAGGAAAAGTTTTACTACAATATTAACAATACTTTCAATATCTACAATAATTAAGTACCGAATTCAGTGCCACTTAATTTTTAGGCGACAAATTCAAAAGTGGCACTTTTAAAATGGAAAAAAAAATTAAGTGGCACCTAAAAAAGCACTTCTAAATTAAGTACACCAGCCCTGGTCCCGATAGACTTGATCAATCGGTTTGAACTAATATTTGAATCGTGTAGACAATAAGAAAATTAAAAAAAAATTGGTTCGGTGACATCTGTAAAAAAATCTTTAAGGGACGGACCACAGATCCCCGTTCTCTTAATATGGTTCGAATAAAATTTTTTTTGCGATTATCCTAATTGAGCATAGTCATGCTCAATTTGAGAGTTTGCGATTTAAAACTCTTCGTAAAGAGCTTCTAGAGATTCAAGTGAACAAATGACACGTTAACTTGTCCAACACGGTTTTAAAACACCAACTGCAACACGATGATTGCATGTTATAGCATACAGCTGTTGGTTGAGTTGAGTCGAACAGCCAAGCTGCTAAGCATCACCTTCTCTTACATTTGATGCAGCTAACGATTCACAAGTTGGAGTAGTTAACACGACAACTTTTCACTTGAATCCCAGGTAGCCCTTTAGCTATATTTTCCTTGTTAGGGTGTTTTTTTTTCACTTTCCAGCTCGAAATACCAGCTGCGATTTTCAGTTTTTTTCTTCATAAAAATCGTGTATGGACACTGGGTATTACCTGTAATGCTGAAAATTGTACCGCGGGTTAATGGGCAGCCTAGAAAACGATTATAAAACTCGCCCACAGATCGGAATTACTTAGAATTTGTTATTTTGCAGGGATTTTATGGAAAAATTGAACCAAAAATCGCAGGCAGAATAGAGAAAGAACTGTGGTTCGAGCGAAGCTGCATCGATCACTAGCGGACCAGAAGGGGTGGGAAAAGCGGAATTTTCCCCCTCTTTGGCCATTATCAAAAAATAGAATTCGTTCCCTAATGTGTAGGTACTATGACATGAAAACTGTCATTTCCCCTCTCTTTGGCGAAATTCCCCTCCCTTTGGAGGATTGGCCCATCCGTCAGTGGTGTCGATCAAACTGCCAACTCCCTCACCGACAACATACACATACTGTATGTATGTACATACATTGTATCGATTCGGCCGACCAACAAATGGACGGGATGATGTATTGCTTTTCAAAACATTAAATGGGATCCCAGATGTACTAATGGCCAGAGACTGGTACCAGTTTACATCGTTCCCAGATACCAAGCAAACCGTCAAATTAGTTTCAATTCAGTTAAATTCTTTTTTTTATCGGCCAGTAACTGTTTTTCGAGCAAGTGAGTGAGTGAGTGAGTGAGTGAGTGAGTGAGTGAGTGAGTGAGTGAGTGAGTGAGTGAGTGAGTGAGTGGGTGAGTGAGTGAGTGAGTGAGTGAGTGAGTGAGTGAGTGAGTAAGTAAGTGAGTGAGTCAGTGAGTGAGTGAGTAAGTGAGTGAGTGGGAACTGACTTACCATAGCCACGCTGAGCATGCCCAAGAAGACGACCAAGTAAGCCTGCATTTTGAGTTTGGTTTTATTAATTTTATTCGCTGTAAGATAAAGTCAGATGTTATTTGAACATATAGCTGAATACTTATTAATCGAGTTTTTTAACCGAGTAATCTGTTTTTTTTTTCTTACAATTCAAGCGTTTTGTTAGTTTTTATTAGTTACTCTCTGGTTCTCTGGTTCAAACCAAGTAATAATTCTCCTAGAGGATGAAAAACATACTTCTTGTTTGAATGGCAGTGTACCTCGCGTCCAACCCATCAGACCCATTGTCAAATACTTGCATAAACACATTAAATTTAAAAAAAATCAATGTACATAACTCGGATGAAACCGGTTTTTCAAATCCGATCCAAAGTTCAAAATGCAACATACGATTCGAATGCAGCCTTGATGCCTGCAGTTTTGTGTATTTACATAATGACTTTGGAATATGAAACAGGTTTCTGCTTACCATTTTATGCAAACACACTACGTTCATATAACAATAGAAAATTGTCGACTACACCGTAAACAAGTCCATTATTATTTACATTGTGAAAAAATGAGATGAAAGTTTTTCCTACAAGGGAATTAATTTCGATCTTCACCAAAACCAAGAAAGGCAATCCAGGCTTCAAATAAAAACCCTTCTCAGTTCTCATGGACATCTCATTACATCCCGCTTTGCTCATCAACGAGTCTATTGTTACTTATATAAAGTTTGTGTTTGACACAAAAATTTAGTTCAAATTTGCTCTTTGGCGCGCGTTCACAGTACAATCGAAAAATTGATTATTTGATTAGTTGATTAGTTGATTATTTGATTAGTTGATCATTTGATTAGTTGATTGTTTGATTGTTTGACGAAACAATGAACATGATTCGCTGCATTTCATGGTAACCGTTATATGGAAATAAAGTTCAGTAGAAGGTTACCCCGACCCACTAGCGGACGAATAGGGGTGGGAAAAGGGGAAGTCTCCCCTCTTTGGCAATTTCAAAAAGTAGATTTTGTCCCTTAAAGTGTAGGTAAAATGGCCAGGTGGACTTTACAATCAATCTTCGGTTCGGTTTAGTTCATTTTATTGATAAAAAAATTAGGTCAATCGATAACAAATACGACACAACACAACACTTACAGTAACTACGATGGAAGTGATGGCAACGTCGCGTCATGAAAATGTCCGTGAACGATTCCTGATTGACATGACATCGATTTGTTAACCAGTATTAACCAGATCCTGATTTATAGTATGTACATGAGAAAGAGTACAAAAGAAGTACATGAGGTTTTAGGTGGTTGTTACATAGAAGACGCATTAACTTTCCCACCACGAGTGAAACATCATTTGAGCATGATGATTGCGTTATTTAACCTACAGTTAGTTGAGTTGAGTTGATTTGAGTCGAACTCGTGCTTAGCTTCATCACCTTCTGTAACTTTTATTGCAGCTATTGATTGACTCAAAGTTTTAGAAGTTCGTTTTCTGACCTTGAATCACAGAGTCCTTTTCTCTTTTAAGAAAAACTTAAAAAAGAATACTGAAAAAACATGTATCCCACGCGGATAGGAAATAATCGGCGATGATTGGTTCAAGAAAGCAAAAGTTGGTTATCACATCGATTTACGGACCTGTTACACGAGCCAAACCTCCAAAGGGAGGGGAATTTTGACAAAGAGGGGGGAATTGGCAGTTTTAAAGCCATTTTACCTACATCTTAAGGAACAAATTCTACATTTTGGAACTGCCAAAGAGGGGGAAATTCCACGTTTCCGTTCTTCCTTCGTCTTCTAGTGACCTGTTATGTAGTTATGTACTTATTGAATGAAATATGCACATGTTCGTATGTTCTCAGAAATGGCATGTGTAAAAAATTTACTCGAAATTCCAGAACGGTCGGCAGAACAAATTTGAATTTTCAAATGGCGCGCGAAAAACATATTGAACAAGAAACCGTAGACGGACTATACTTAATAGCCTTGAAGATATGTCGCAGGTTTACTAGTACAAGTGGATGGTAAGGAAAACTGAAAATGTTAAAGTCCATTTAGAAAGTTGCACATTGCACTGTATCTTAAAGAAACTAAAAACATTGGACTACCTTGAGGACACAAACTGAACTGCCCCAACCACAAGTCACCGAGTTATAAACCAAGCTCTTAACCGCAGGTCACATGGTCAAAACCAAAATTATTATCGGCGAAAATAACTCAACGTGGTAGCATAAATAAAATTCCCGACCACGCACTTTCTTTATTTTTACCATCATTGTTATCGTAACCTGAAATCATACAACCATCTTGCCGATGACAGACAAGTGCGGAAGGAATCTTCCGAAAGAAGGGGAAATTCCCCCAAACTAGGTGAATATCTCTTTGTGAGAACAACTCATCCATACCATATACATAGAAACTTTATTCTTGAGAGTTTTTAAAGGGAGGGAATTCCCCCCCCCTCCGCTCCGCTGCCTACCAGGCAGATCTGCGTTTTATTGTCAATGGTAGAATAGTTCGATTAGGATCTGATGAAACCGGTTAAGTCCGCGCGGACTGCATCAGGTGATGTTTTGAATCGGGCTCAAAGTGCAAGGTACAAAGTTCGCATCAAAATTATTCGAAATTGCAGATTCGAATGACGTTAATGTGAATCAGTGGCAGACGAGCAAGGGAGGGAAAAGTGGAATTCCCCCCTCTTTGTTTTGTTTTGTTCACTAAAGTGGGGTAAAACGGCATGAAAACTGCGAATTCCCCTTTTACGGTGAATTTTCCCCTCAGTTTGAACGTTTAGCTCGTCCGCCAGTGAGGTGAGGTGACTGAGGGACAGACTGACAGACTCCATTGGATTGATGGTTTAATGGAATCAAATGTGTGCGGTTAGAGTGATCACAATAGGGAGTGAGTGCGTGAGTGAGTGAGCGAGTGAGTTGGAGAGTGAGTGAGTGACTGAGCGAGTGAGTTGAAGAGTGAGTGAGTGAATGCTGACTGACTGACTGACTGCCTGCCTGACTGCCTGACTGACTCACTGAATGATTGACTGACTGACTGGTTACGTGTGACTGAGGGACAGACTGACAGACTTGATTGGATTGATTGTTTGATGGAATCAAATGTGTGCGGTTAGAGTGAGTGATTTAGGGAGTGAGTACGTGAGTGAGTGAGCGAGTGAGTTGGTGAGTGAGTGAGTGAGTGAGCGAGTGAGTTGGTGAGTGAGTGAGTGAGTTGGTGAGTGATAGAGTGAATGCTGACTGACTGACTGACTGACTGACTGACTGACTGATTGACTGACTGACTGACTGACTGACTGACTGACTGAAATCTCTTTTATAACTGCAACTCCTTATCACGCGCAAATTTGTAAGAAAATTCCGTCTGAAAAGGTATTTTTGAGGAATGAAAAACAAATCTAAGTTTTGAACGCGCGCCGAGAATCAAGTTGAACCTTTAAATTTTTTACGTCCATCACTTTCGTACGCTACAGTATCTTCCAAGCGTTGACGTTTGTTAGATTTGGCCAATATTTCATCTAGGAAGTTTGAATTATTGCATACAGGGTCGGGGTTTTTAATTAATTAAAAAAAGTACATTCATACCTTGACCAAGCTTCATCCATACTCATAACTCATGTACATCGTTTTTTTCCTTTCGAGGAAACCTCTTGCCTTTTTTGGGTTTCAAACTTTGTACTTTAAAAAACGGCGGTGCGGTGACGATTCGTTTGTTTGATTGGAAAACTTTTGCAAAAATTGCGGTTGTCTTTTTTTTATCGAAGAAAACTCGTAAATTTTATGTTTTCAGGCTGACCTGAACTGCCGACTGATTCGTTGATACGATCACTTCGATTGATTGATTGATTGTAAGTGAAGGAATTAGCTGTGAGTTAGTGAGTGGTTGAGGGGAGTACACAAGTTAGAAAAAAAGTTTCCAAATAAAGTCTGGTCACAGTTTCTCGTTACTCCGAAAATTTTACCGTAATCCTTTTGGCGCACATTCAAATTTCGGCGCGCGTTCAAATTTATTCAAAAATTTCAGCTTTTCTCATCACATTTGTATAACATATTATTAACTTGCCCAACTTATTAATTATTCAATATAAGGTTTTCAAGAAAATAATTAGTAACAAGATACCCTGACCAAGCTTTATGCATTTGATGGACAATCTACCGTGAAAACTTTCTAGAAAGCATATTCAGTTC
This sequence comes from Daptonema setosum, assembly GCA_964036265.1. Taxonomy (NCBI): domain Eukaryota; kingdom Metazoa; phylum Nematoda; class Chromadorea; order Monhysterida; family Xyalidae; genus Daptonema; species Daptonema setosum. The sequence goes on along the minus strand of OZ038448.1, from coordinate 23,500,721 downwards.
CGATAAACATGCTGATTACGGTATAAGTAAAAAGTCAATAACCTGTATTCTTGATTTCCTCAGTTGCAACGTGAAACTGTGATTAATTCGGAACATACATTAATGAAAAGATTTTTGCCAAATGCCATCCAATCATACATTATGTTGTACATCACTTTCATTTTCGTGATAATATGGAAGTAGTGATAGTATGTAATACATGCTTTGTTATGAATGGTAACGAAACTCGAATTTTTCAGTAATACAATTTGCGTCAAGTTAAAGTTTGCGAAAACAAAATGTAAAAAAATCTTGGATTTTTTACGCTAGTCAATGTCAGTTTTGAATTTTAAGAGTGGTTTCATATAAGATTCGCAAAAAGCGTTCAAAAAGTCGGTCAGTAAAAAAAATTATTATGCAACTTTTATGCAAATAACTAAAGACAGTGATCCGGCGAAACGCCCCACAAGCGGATTTTCCATTATTTGTCATCGTGCTCGAGTAAACCGGAAAAAACCGGTTTTGGTCCATTTTTAGGGCCAACTTTGAGGGGAAATTCCCAAAAACTCCTACCACGAAAACAGCTGAGTATAGGCTCAATCGAAAGACCGCGTTCTCGTCTTTCGATTGCACTCGGTCAGAGCGAGCGGATTCCGGAAATGCCTGAGAAATTTAGCGACGAAAATCACTTCCGCGATACGATTTGGTCTGCTCTACCGTAACCTCCAAACGATTAAACGACACACCAGAAATTTAACACAGGTGGGATTCCCTCTTTTCCCACCCCTTTTCATTCGCTAGTGCTTCCTGCCATCACGACTTGAGGTAAAAACTTTGGATGAAACTGAAAGTAAAGCGAATGAAAAGAATATCTCAATAAAAAAGAAACTAAATATAACAAATAATTTCATATATAAAACATATAGAATAACTTATGATTCACAACCAATAAAAAATTTCATCATGAAAATGACTGGCTTGCTAATTCCACGCTGTGTTAAATTTCTGGTGTGTCGTTTAATCGTTTGGAGGTTACGGTAGAGTAGACCAGATCGTATCGCGGAATTGATTTTCGTCGCTAAATTTCTCAGGCATTTCCGGAATCCGCTCGCTCTGACCGAGTGCAATCGAAAGACGGGAACGCGGTCTTTCGATCGAGCCTATACTCAGCTGTTTTCGTGGTAGGAGTTTTTGGGAATTTCCCCTCAAAGTTGGCCCTAAAAATGGACCAAAACCGGTTTTTTTCGGTTTACTCGAGCACGATGACAAATAATGGAAAATCCGCTTGTGGGGCGTTTCGCCGGATCACTGTCTTTAGTTATATGCATAAAAATAGAATTTTTTGGATTTTTGACTGACCTACTTTTTTGTTGATTCTTATATGAAACCACTCTTAAAACCATTGCCTAGTTAAGTTACATGGTGAAATAAAAGCATTTTGCTTTTTACTATATTTAAATACATAAAACAGATTGTACATGTAAGTACAATTATTTACAACATGTTTAGATTTTTTCGGATTAGTTGAAATTACAATGTACGTGAAAATCATTTCAAAATCCCCTAGGAAATCGTACAATTCATGAATCAGTCTACATACTGACCGATCGTGAATGCTATATAAATAACAAAATATTTATAGAAACAGTTTTAAATTTGTAGAACAATTTATAAATAACTCGTGTGATATCGGATGAAGCCCATCAGCCTCTGCTGTTCTCTACCGAGTTGGGCGGCACGATGGTTGAGAGAACGGCATGCGCTGAAACCGGTTAAAACAGGTTAGGACAGGTTAACATCGGCGTCGGGTTTCAAAGTTTCTACGTCAAAAAGTTGCAAAAAACAAAACAAAACACATACTAGAAGTAGATAAAAAATAAATTCAAATGCTACATCACTTGTGATGAAATAGCTGTTAAAGAGAATCTATATTTTTTTCTGTATTCAACGTCGAAAAAAATTCAGCGTGATTTAACCAACCCACTGGCATTCGGAAGCTAACAAATAATGCGTCGGGGAGACTTTTTGTGTAAAAAATTCTGCTAATGCGCATTTTTTGTGTTTTAAAAAGTCATTAAGTAAACATATCAACTAGAAGACTGACCTGAGCAGATGTTGCATGCTGACTTCAGTTGGTACGCCTTCATGAAGTGCCGTCAGATAATCGACTAAAGCTTCCTCGACGGCAGATTTGTTTTCATCTAGGTTTTCCGCAGTCTTCAGGTTGTCTGCAGTTTTCATACTTCCTTCAGCCTTCATGTTTTCCTCGGTGTTTAAGTTATCTGCAGTCTCTATAATATCTGCAGTCTCCATATTGTCTGCAGTCTTCATATCGTGAGTCGCCATATCTTCCGCTGTGTTCATGTCTTCTGCGGTTACAGTCTCTCCTCCTGCATTCTTTATATAAGAAGTCTGCATGTCATCTGCAGTATTTACTCCGTTAGATGTAACATTATCTTCAGCAGTGTCAGTGTCAGTTGTAAACTTCGAGTCTTCAGAGGTTTTCACGATATCCGATGAATTCGGTTCCACTGAAGTCCTCAAATCACCAGCCGTTGTTGTGTTCTGCGCAGTCTGTGTGTCGTTAACCATCGTGTTGTCTGGAGCGAGGTCTTCGTCTTCAACAGGACGCTTTTCGACAGTCTTCTCCTTATGAACCTTAACACCAGCAGTCTTCGTGTCATCACCAGTGTTATTGGCATCAGCCTTATTAGCTCCCGAAGCCTTATTTTCATTAGCGACCTTTATGTCATCCGCAACTTTTTCATCATCAACGTTCATCTCGTTTTCAGTAAGCTTATTGTTTTCAGCTGAATTCCTGCCTTCATCAACTTCCATGTCATCGACTACCATCTTGCCTTCAGCAGTCTGCTTGAAATCAGCAGTCTTCTTAAGAGCAGCTGACTTCTTGTCATATGGAACCTTCGTGTTTTCAAACAAATTCTTGTCATCAGCACCTTTCTTGCCTTCAGCAGCCTTTTCGTTTTCAGCAGACTTTTTGTCATCAACTGCGTTCTTGTCATCAGCAGGTTTTGTGAATCCAGCAATCTTTTTGTCGTCATCAGCCTTTTTGTAATCAGCATCCTTCTTCTCTTCAGCAACCTTCTTGGTCTCAACAGCCTTCTTATCAATAGCATCCTTCTTGTGATCAGCAGCTTTCTTGGCGTCAGCAGCCTCCTTGTCATCGCTAGCCTTTTTATCATCAGCAGCCTCTTTGTCATCAGCCGCTTTCTTGACGTCAGCAGCCTTCTTGTCATCAGCAGCCTTCTTTTCCTCAGCTGCCTTTTTGTCATCAGCAGCCTTTTTGTTTTCAGCAACCTTCTTGTCATCAGCGTCCTTCTTGTCAACAACAGCCTTCTTGTCATCAGCAGCTTGCTTGTCATCAGCCGTTTTCTTGTCATCAGCCGCTTTCTTGGCATCAGCAGCCTTCTTTTCATCACTATCCTTTTTATCATTAGTAGCCTTCTTGTCATCAGCGGCTTTTTTGGCGTCAGCAGCCTTCTTGTAATCAATAACATTGTGGTCATCAGCAGCCTTCTTGTCTCCAGCCGCCTTCTTGTCATCAGCCGATTTCTTGACGTCAGCAGCCTTCTTGGCGTCAGCAGCCTTCTTATCATCAGCAGCCTTTTTGTCATCAGCTGCCTTTCTATCATCAGCAGCCTTCTTCTCATCAGCCGCTTTTTCGGCGTCAGCAGCCTTCTTATTATCAGCAGCTTTCTTTATTTCGCCAGCCTTATTGTCATCAAAAGCCTTCTTGTCATCAGCCGCTTTTTTGGCGTCAGCAGCCTTCTTGTCATCAGCAGACTTCTGGTCATCAGCAGCCTTCTTGTCGTCAGCAGCCTTCTTTTCCTCAGCTGCCTTTTTGTCATCAGCAGCCTTTTTGTTTTCAGCAACCTTCTTGTCATCAGCGTCCTTCTTGTCAACAACAGCCTTCTTGTCATCAGCAGCTTTCTTGTCATCAGCCGTTTTCTTGTCATCAGTCGCTTTCTTGGCATCAGCAGCCTTCTTTTCATCACTAGTCTTCTTATTATTAGTAGCCTTTTTGTCATCAGCTGCTATCTTGTCTTCATCAGCCTTCTTGTCTTTTGCAACATTCTTGTCATCAGAAGCCTTCTTGTCATCAACCGTTGTTTTGGCGTCAGCAGCCTTCTTGTCTCCAACCGCCTTCTTGTCATCAGCCGATTGCTTGACGTCAGCAGCCTTCTTGGCGTCAGTAGCCTTCTTATCATCAGCAGCCTTTTTGTCATCAGATGCCTTTTTATCATCAGCACCCTTCTTGTCATCAGCCGCTTTTTCGGCGTCAGCAGCCTTCTTATTATCAGCAGCTTTCTTTATTTCACCAGCCTTATTGTCATCAAAAGCCTTCTTGTCATCAGCCGCTTTTTTTGCGTCAGCAGCCTTCTTGTCATCAGCAGACTTCTGGTCATCAGCAGCCTTCTTGTCATCAACAGTTGTTTTGCCGTCAGCAGCCTTTTTGTCATCAGCAGCCTTCTTGTCATCAACAGTCTTATTGTCATCAGCAGCCTTTTTGTCATCAGCAGCCTTCTTGTCAACAGCAGCCTTTTTAACATCAGCAGCCTTTTTATCATCAGCAGCCTTTTTGTCTTCAGTCGTTTTCTTGGCGTCGGCAGCCTTCTTGTCATCACTAGCCTTCTTAGCGTCAGCAGCCTTCTTGTCGTCAGCTGCTTTCTTGTCATCAGCCGCTTTCTTGGCATCAGCAGCCTTCTTTTCATCACTAGCCTTTTTATCATAAGTAGCCTTCTTGTCATCAGCTGCTTTTTTGGCGTCAGCAGCCTTCTTGTCATCAATAACCTTGTGGTCATCAGCAGCCTTCTTGTCTCCAGCCGCCTTCTTGTCATCAGCCGATTGCTTGACGTCAGCAGCCTTCTTGGCGTCAGCAGCCTTCTTATCATCAGCAGCCTTTTTGTCATCAGCTGCCTTTTTATCATCAGCAGCCTTCTTCTCATCAGCCGCTTTTTCGGCGTCAGCAGCCTTCTTATTATCAGCAGCTTTCTTTATTTCACCAGCCTCATTGTCATCAAAAGCCTTCTTGTCATCAGCCGCTTTTTTGGCGTCAGCAGCCTTCTTGTCATCAGCAGACTTCTGGTCATCAGCAGCCTTATTGTCATTAGCTGCTATCTTGTCTTCATCAGCCTTCTTGTCTTTAGCAACATTCTTGTCATCAGAAGCCTTCTTGTCATCAACCGTTGTTTTGGCGTCAGCAGCCTTCTTGTCATCAGCAGCCTTTTTGTCATCAGCAGTCTTCTTTTCATCAGCAGCATTTTTGTCATCAGCAGCCTTCTTGTCAACAACAGCCTTTTCAACATCAGCAACCTTTTTATCATCAGGAGCCTTTTTGTCTTCAGTCGTTTTCTTGGCGTCGGCAGCCTTCTTGTCATCACTAGCCTTCTTAGCGTCAGCAGCCTTCTTGTCCTCAGCTGCTTTCTTGTCATCAGCCGCTTTCTTGGCATCAGCAGCCTTCTTTTCATCACTAGCCTTCTTATCATCAGGAGCCTTTTTGTCTTCAGACGTTTTCTTGGCGTCAGCAGCATTCTTGTCATCAATAACCTTCTTTTCATCACTAGCCTTCTTATCATTAGTAGCCTTCTTGTCATCAGCCGATTGCTTGACGTCAGCAGCCTTCTTGGCGTCAGCAGCCTTCTTATCATCAGCAGCCTTTTTGTCATCAGTTGCCTTTTTATCATCAGCAGCCTTCTTGTCCTCAGCCGCTTTTTCGGCATCAGCCGCCTTCTTATTATCAGCAGCTTTCTTGTCTTCACCAACCATCTTGTCATCTGAAGCCTTCTTGTCATCAGCCGATTTCTTGGCGTCAGCAGCCTTCTTATCATCATCAGCCTTCTTGTCATCACTAGCCTTTTTATCATCAGCAGCCTTCTTGTCATTAACTGCTCTCTTGTCTTCAGCAGCCTTCTTGTCAACAGCAGCCTTTTTATCATCAGCAGCCTTTTCATCATCAGCAGCCTTTTTGTCTTCAGCCGTTTTCTTGGCGTCGGCAGCTTTCTTGTCACCACTAGCCTTCTTAGCGTCAGCAGCCTTTTTGTCGTCAGCAGCCTTTTTGTCCTCAGCAGCTTTCTTTTGATCAGCAGCCTTTTTGTCTTCAGCCGTTTTCTTTTCGTCGGCAGCCTTCTTATCACAACTAGCCTTCTTAGCGTCAGCAGCCTTCTTGTCATCATCAGCCTTCTTGTCATCAGCAGCCTTCTTGACATCAACAGCCTTCTTGTCATCAGCAGCTTTCTTGTCATCAGCAGTCTTTTTGTATTCAGCCATTTTCTTGGCGTCAGAAGAAGCCTTCTTGTCATCAGCCGCTTTCTTGTCATCACTAGCATTCTTATCATCAGTAGCCATCTTGTTATCAGCAGCCTTATTTTCTTCAGCTGCCTTCTTATCATCAGAAACCTTCTTAGCGTCAGCAGCCTTCATGTCATCAGCGGCCTTCTTGTCATCAACAGCCTTCTTGTCAACACCAGCATTTTTATCATCAGCACCCTTTTTGTCATCAGCTGCCTTCTTATCATCAGCAGCCTTTTTGTCCTCCGCCGCTTTTCTAACGACAGCAGTTTTCTTATCATCAGCAGCCTTATTGTCTTCAGCAGCCTTCTTGTCATCTGAAGTTTTCTTGTCATCAGCTGATTTCTTGGCGTCAGCAACGTTCTTGTCATCACTAGCCTTCTTATCTTCAGCAGCTTTCTTGCCATCAATATCCTTCTTGGCCTTCTCAGCAGCCGGCTTGTCATTACTAGCCTTTTTATTATCAGCAGCCTTCTTGTCATCAGCAGCCTTCTCATCATCAGCAGCATTTTTATCATCAGCAGCCTTCTTATCATCAGCAGCCTTTTTACCATCAGCAGCGTCCTTGTTTTCAGCACCCTTCTTGTCACCAGCAACATAATCGTCTCCTAAAAATAAACATGGAATCAACAACACTGTAGGTTCCACCCCTTTTTTCTTTTAATCTTCAAAATTTGGTTTGTAGGATGAAAGTTATACTGAACGCTTGTTCAAGTTTACAATTGACACTTTTTGTAAAAACTGCCGCTTTAGACTAAGCAACCAATGAATACTACCAATGATCATTAACTGGATTACAAAGTTTACGATTATAAACATTTTATTTCTTGAATATAATGGCAGGAAAAGAACATGTAGAAAAAACACATACATGTTAAGTTGTAAGGTCAGAACAGGTGCGCAGAAAGAAGGATCTAAAGAATACTTGTTCATACATATATTACATACATAAATAATAAGTATAATTGACAGCTAGAAAATGGCTATCAAAGACAGGAGAAAATTTCAGTCTGAAAAAGGAGAAGTAGAAGGTGTTGGTGTCTATAGATGTGAAAAGGCACCAGCGACCTTAAACTACTGTTTACATATGTATGTACATACATATACAACTGATACATACAATTATATGCAAGCAAAGCATTTAGTTTGCAGCGAAAAGCAAATTGAAATAACGATAAAGAAAAAGAAGTAGGATACAATAGTGACAACAGTGTAAGAAGGAGCACGCTAAATTTGACGTAAAATTGACTTAAAATTGCTAAAAAGGACGTTGAACCAATTATATATTTTCAAGTCGTCCCACAGAAAACATCCAAAAGCAGTTTAGCTTTCACTGGACAGTAAAAAAGCATAAATTATAACATAGATATATATTGAAGCTGTATTGTTTGTGCATCATGTCAAGGTGTATCAGTACTGGCGGAACGTCGGATTGACATCCATTCATGCTGGACAGTCCGAGCACATCAGAATCATCGATGAACCGATGAGAAGGGCGTACAACGTCATGTTGTACTAAGTTGTTACCCGGTTCGTGTCGACTAGTCCATATAGTATACAAACAAATCTTTATACAACACATAAATTGTTAGCTGATTAGAGATGCGAGAGCCATTTTTTTGTTCTATGCCACCGTTTCGACCACTTTTTATCGTACAGGTGTCGACGCAATGACGAAGTTGGGAAAGATGAAGAAAGTGTAGATGATGAATGATGCTGGAGACGTTCCTACTGGCCACCGTATTTTGCGTCGATGTCGCCGAGTTTGGCTAGGATCGTCTTCTGGTTGTTCTCAATTTCGGCAAGCTTGTCTGCGTACGAATCAATGAAGCTGAAAAATAAATGTAAAAAACTGATGAAAAAGTAAAAACATATACATAGCTTGTATATTTTTCACAACTTTGAGCATAAATGCGTAATTAGGAAAACTGTGTATTTTCAACAAAATGTAATTTCAAACAAGTTCGAGAACTGGCACTTAAAGCTTTTTTTCTGGAGGTTGAAGTTTTTCCTGAAGCTACTATTTTCACCAGTTTTCCATCATTATAATTGTTTTATCACATACCCGCATAATTTGTTGACGAGAGCCGGGTCGTTGTTGGACTGTAGCAGCTGGGCCATCATGTCTAGCATCTGCCCCGCCTGTGCATCGCAGCCACCTGCCAATCAACGAAGAACTCTCAACATTTGTATTACAAGCGAAAGTTGTTCACATCTAGAGACACAAGTTCATTAGACTCAGTGGACAGAGACGAGAGAGAGACATGAAGCTTCACGATAGCAAAACAGAATAAAGTGATAAAACTTTGGTGAGAGCTGTACATTGTTATAAGAGCTTTTACATAATGTGCGTAAAGCAAAACTAATCACATTGGGATTGTTCCATATTACCAGGTTGAATCCTTCTTTTCTTGATTTTTACTCATATTGCACAACCTAATCTATAACGGAAAATCTACAAAATTACAATCGGACCAAATTTCACGAAACCAACCTTTAATAGATTTTGCTTTTTCCACCAAGGCGTTCACCTCTTTTGTCGCCTTCACCGCTTCTGCGGGCTTGCTATCACTCTTCTTTGCTTCTGGTTTCTTCTCTTCAGCCTTCTTTGCTTCGGGTTTCTTATCCTCCGCTTTTTTAGCTTCCGGCTTCTTTTCTTCAGCCTTTTTAGCTTCCGGCTTCTTTTCTTCTGCCTTTTTGGCTTCCGCCTTCTTTTCTTCAGCTTTCTTTTCTTCAACCTTCTTTGCTTCAGCTTTCTTTTCTTCAGCCTTTTTCGCTTCAACCTTCTTTTCCTCAGCTTTCTTTTCTTCAGCCTTTTTTGCTTCAGCTTTCTTTTCTTCTGCTTTCTTCACATCAGCTTGCTTTTCTTCTTGTTTCTTCTCTTCAGGCTTCTTTGCATCAGCCTTCTTTTCTTCAGCTTTCTTAACTTCAGCCTTCTTTTCTTCAGCCTTCTTTTCTTCAGCCTTCTTTTCTTCTGCCTTCTTCGGTTCAACCTTTTTGTTATCAGGTTTCTTCTCTTCAGCCTTTTTCGGCTCAGCTTTCTTTTCTTCAACCTTCTTTACTTCAGCCTTCTTCTCTTCAGCCTTTTTGTCTTCGACAACCGTTTTATCGGCTGACTTTTTCTCTTCGGACGGCTTCTTCTCAGCTTCCTTCTTTTGATCAGTGGCTTTCTTGTCTTCCTCAACCTTCTTTTTCTCAGTTGCTGCTTTTTTCTCCTCGGCTGCTTTCGTTTCAGCCGGCTTTTTGTCAGCCGTTTTCTCGGCCGGTTTATCAGCTTTCTTTTCACCGACAGCTTTCGTTTCCGCTGGTTTCTTATCGTCAACGGCTTTCTTATCAGCGGCCTTATTTTCTTCGACAGCTTTCTTATCGTCAGCAGGCTTTTTCTCAACAGTCTTCTGATTAGCGACTGATGACTGCTCCGCTGCCTTCTTTTGTGTCTCAGTCTTCTTGGCTTCAGCAGCCGAAGACTTTTTATCTCCGGTTTTCGAGTCTTCGACTGTCTTTTTGTCTGCAGTTTTGGCTTCCGGTGTTTTCGCAGCTGTTGCGGTCTTCGCCGGCTCCGATGACTTTCCATCGGCTACTTTCGGTTCTGAGCTTGACTTCGCTTCAGGGGCACGAGCTGCCGATGCCGTCGAATGTGGACCTCCGGGCTGACTTGTTGCATGTTGAGGCTGTTCGCTGGTTGTATCAATGGCTGCACTCTTTGATTCCTGCATCCCAAGAGATGTCGTTTCCGGCTTGCTCTGAGCGGTCGCAGCACCGGTAGCCGACGCAGTCTCCGTCTTACTTGGAGCGGACGCTCCACTGGTAGCCGATGTTGTCTCCGGCTTACTTGGGTCTCCTGTGCTGACCGACGTGGCAGACGACAACCGATTGGTGTCAGCAGCTGACGGAGCACCCATGCTGTTGGCCTAGAAAGAAATAGCTCGATAAGTTTTTCAAACGGTAGCTATTTGAAAACGATTTTTAAAAGGCTGTATAGTAAGCCGTTGGAATGATCTGTACTAAAATTGTTGAATCGAAGATAATCAGATCATGTGACTTCCATGGACCATTTACTGATTAAATTCAACTCAGAAAACCAACGGTCGGTGCTGCGTAGTTGGCGGGGCTGTCAGCAGATTTTGCTGCATCTTCAGCGGTTGTTGGTGCTCCTTGGGATGCAGAGGCAGAAGCAGCAGGAGCAGAAGCACTAATTGGTCGCTGTGAAGCAGTGGCATTGTTGGTAGGCGTTGTGGCTTGGTCAACACTCGGTTTGTAAGCAGATGAAGCGGACTGACTGGATGGCTGCAATTTTTTTAACTATCTTTTTGAAGTATTTAAAAGTGAGTTTCGGCCGCCAACCTAAAAAATAATTCGAATTTGATACCAGTAGGAGCTGACGAAATGGTAATTTGTGTTTCTATCATAAATCGTTGGTATACTCAACATTCAGTGTGAAATGTGGTATCCCGCAAATTTTTTGTTTGCTTGATGTTCAAGAGAATTGAGAACTATAACATGAGGTTATTTGTTAAAACACAAAGTTTCCTTCGACCTTATTTTCTGAGTAGGAGTTGTGTGGTTGCGGTGTTGAGCCAGCGGCATACGAACTCGGTGCGTCAGCGGTTGCTGATGGTGCATGACCTGAATGAAGAGTCTGATTTAGCGGTTAGCAGGTCCGTGTACTGAACGGAAGTTCGTGGGTTCGAATCATACTAGAAACTTGAAACTTTCCACTAGAATTTTTCATTAATTAAGCCAAATTTAGAATTTTAATTGAAACCCTAGTAACAGTTTCATTTGGGACGAACCAATATTATCAAACAAATCTTACTTTGCGACTGAATATTTTTAGGATCGATTTGAAACTGTAGAGAAAATAATAAAAAAAAATTATGAGGCAATCCCTTGTAAAAAGTAAAAATGTATTTGCTTATCCTGTGCATTTTTACAGTTAATTAACCATATTGTTTAGACGCTTGAGTGGTCGCGTTTGCACTAGGCGTTGATGCAGCTCCTCGGGACTGATATGAGTCTTGACTATGACGGGTGTCCGATGGACGTGACGTCATTTCCGTGAACGAACGCGGAACTTTGCTAGGCGGCATACCTTCAATAAACATTTCTTTCTCTACTAATTATCTGCTGTTTTTAACAGCGAACATGTTGATAACGTTCATTAGCTTGTGTAACCTAACTTTAACACTTCAACAGCTGGCTGACGCTAACTTTTAACGTCGGTTAAGAACGAAGATAGTAAAAGTAGTATTAAAATTGTGCTTCAGTATAACTTTTTAGCTTACAACTCTTTTGGCCATCCTCATGACCGTTTGCTGACCTTCGTATAACTTATTTCATTCACATTGTTTTTCATTTTTTCATTTAATTTCATTTAATGAGTACACATGACAAAGAGACTGTATGACCATGGGATCTGCATGCAATTTAGTAACACTACGACTTCTCCTAAGACAAAGCCTAAGCCTAAGCCTATGCTAACCTTCATCAGATGAGCGTGACGAGGCCGGTACTCTGTGGGCACCTATTGAATCAGCCTGACCACTGCTGGCGTACGCCGATCGACTCATCGCACGATCGTTAGATGGCTCGTATCCGTTGGTCAATTGTGCACCCGCGTTCTGGCACAATATGAGAAGATCAACAACAACAACAACAACAACAACAACAACAACAACAACAACAACAACAACAACAACAACAACAACAACAACAACAACAACAACAACAACAACAACAACAACAACAACAACAACAACAACAACAACAACAACAACAACAACAACAACAACAACAACAACAACAACAACAACAACAACAACAACAACAACAACAACAACAACAACAACAACAACAACAACAACAACAACAACAACAACAACAACAACAACAACAACAACAACAACAACAACAACAACAACAACAACAACAACAACAACAACAACAACAACAACAACAACAACAACAACAACAACAACAACAACAACAACAACAACAACAACAACAACAACAACAACAACAACAACAACAACAACAACAACAACAACAACAACAACAACAACAACAACAACAACAACAACAACAACAACAACAACAACAACAACAACAACAACAACAACAACAACAACAACAACAACAACAACAACAACAACAACAACAACAACAACAACAACAACAACAACAACAACAACAACAACAACAACAACAACAACAACAACAACAACAACAACAACAACAACAACAACAACAACAACAACAACAACAACAACAACAACAACAACAACAACAACAACAACAACAACAACAACAACAACAACAACAACAACAACAACAACAACAACAACAACAACAACAACAACAACAACAACAACAACAACAACAACAACAACAACAACAACAACAACAACAACAACAACAACAACAACAACAACAACAACAACAACAACAACAACAACAACAACAACAACAACAACAACAACAACAACAACAACAACAACAACAACAACAACAACAACAACAACAACAACAACAACAACAACAACAACAACAACAACAACAATAACAACAACATCAGTAACAACAACAACAACCTGTGATCGTCTCCATGGCAAGTTACTCTCGAACACGTCCTCGTCGTCGGCAGTGTACCGACCACTACGTCTGCTCGATCGTGATACGTACGACGGTTGATCGGGTATGTCGCCCAAGTTGATCACTCGCGTCTCTTCGACCGTCTGAAGTATTTTTTATGACAATCAATATCTTCGACATGGTGAAGTCTCGAAAGGGAAAATTTACAAACATGAGTTGAAATCACAGAAGCGTTTCGAGATTACGAAATAATGTCAAAAGTACATGCATGTGCGATTGTAGTTTAATATTTTCTTAAGTGGGTGTTTTCTCATGTCCTAAGAGTTGTATGAACGCGAAGCAGCATATTCCCAAAACCCAGTAATTTTCCTAGAATTTTTCCTATACACGAAATTTTATAAGGTGGGTGATCACTGAAATACCACCGCTGCGCGGGCCTAACACGCTTGTCCCCGCTACCGCTCGAACAAGCCAGCCTAACGATAGGTAATCGGGGGTTAACGGACAGTAAAACTTCATATGGACTACATTTTTGATGAAATTTTTTTTCGGCGTTTAGTAAAAATTTTAGAAAAGTTACTGGGTTTTGTAATTTTGCCGCCAAGCACCAACCGTGAAGTATTTTGTATGCGGTATTATGGGCGTCGTTTGTGAACGGCTCTTGCCCAGGAATCGACTACGTCGGTGGCGTTTGCGACCGTCGACCGCTTAATGATAAAAAAATATTAAGCAACAACAACTACAACAACAAAAACAACAACAATATTAAAAACAAAAACAACAACAACAACAACAACAACAACAACAACAACAACAACAACAGCAACAACAACAACAACAACAACAACAACAACAACAACAACAACAACAACAACAACAACAACAACAACAACAACAACAACAACAACAACAACAACAACAACAACAACAACAACAACAACAACAACAACAACAACAACAACAACAACAACAACAACAACAACAACAACAACAACAACAACAACAACAACAACAAAAACAACAACAACAACAACAACAAAAACAACAACAACAACAACAACAACAACAACAACAACAACAACAACAACAACAACAACAACACAAGGGTCGAAATCTTAAGAAAAAAAACCAACGTGTAAACGGCTGAGGGTCCTGTTCATCCCTCCACATGGTCTGCTGCTCCCGAGCTTTGATCCGAGCATGCAGCTCTTCATCGGTCCAGATTTGAGATGCTGTTGTACGCCAGTCGTAGTAGGACGGGTTCCTGTTATTTTTAGATTTTTATATGGACTTTTTCAAAAGAATGTTTCGATATTTAATAAATATGTAGTTATGTAAATTTCTTGTTTTTAAGATAATTAAAAATTATAATATTTCAAAATTGTAATATTAATCATTCAACTAATTACTTTTGTTACTTAGATAAAAATGGAATATTGGATGTTCACTTACGTTATCTTAATAAAAGAATTTTGACAGCTTTCGTAGTGCAAAAATATTTTCCGACAGGCTATTGGGAATAGGCAGTTTTCACACCATACACCGTAAAGAACAAATTGTACTTTTCTGAAACGCGAATAGGGGAAATCCCATTTTCCTACCCCTTCTCATTGACCCAACCTTGGCTTATACTCGGTGCTCTTCACCGTAGCGTCCGTGCCCGATACAGCTCGGTCGAAAGCATCGTTGAGCTCGGTGAGTGTGCGGCGATTATACTGAAAAGTTTTAAAGTATTACTTTTAATTTGATAAAAGTATTATTATATTCAATATTTACATTTTTGTTAATAGTTTTGTAAAGTAAAAGACAAAAACATATGCCACGCAATGCATCGAGTTGAGCTTATCATCACTCGCTGTTGATTGGCTAGATCCACCCATGAACCAATCAGCGCGGAGCCAGATGGACGCGTCGCGTTGTGTCCATCCAAGTCTTTTATGTCCTGTGCTGCAGCTGGCGGTAGTTGTTTTTCATGTTTTCATGTATTTTTCATGACTTTTTCATGTATACATTTTCACAAGACCTTCATGCCACGCATTCGAGTTTTCAAAAAAGTTCTTTAAAAAGCATTTTACTCGTAACCAAACTGTGTATTTTGATGAAAAATTTGCAGAATAAAAACTTGAGTGACAAGATATTTAGAATGAGCTGAAGTAAAATTTTTGTAAAAAGAAGAAGACAGGACTTCTTTATTGGTTAGCAATCAGAAACGGACGTAGAAGCCGATAGCCGATAGAAGCCCATTACAAAAAGCAATAGTTCAAAAATAGCATACACATAAACAATTAAAAACGAACGCATGAAAGAGTAGACAGATAAGTTAAAATTGTTTTGATAAAATACAGGGTGTCCCATCCTGTTGTCCCGATGTTGACGGCTCCGCATTTGAGTTGTACTGATCCAATATAGCTGAATATAGCGACATCGGTAGCTAATTTTACAAGTCATCGAAAAAACTGCCAGTTTTGACCAACAATTTTTCATTATTTTTTTTATCGAGCAAGGAACATAACAAAATAGCATCAATAACAAGGCACTGTGAACAGAAAATCATGTGTAGTAACCACATAAAAGAAAAAAAGCAAATAAACCGACTTAACTTCTGGACTTGGAAACACCGAGATCGAGGCATAGCTTTCAGGGCTGCATAGCGTGTGTCCACGGAAATGGCACCCATCTCTTCTGTGATAAAGATACGTAATTGACCTGAAATCTCGGGACTTCTCGCTTACACGCACTCCTTTAGATCACCCCACAAGCAGGAGTTCATCGGGGCCAGATCTGGTGACTACCCGAGATTGGCTTGACGAGACCTTTCAACAGAGGAGGACCACTCAATTAGCCTGCCAGGTCCTCAGACCTGACCCCTCTGGACTCTTGTTTGTCAGGTGATTTAAAAAATCAGCGCAACGCATAATCACGTGGAACCCCGAGAATTTGGTTCAGTTACTTCACTTTATCACCGAAGAGATTGGTGCCAATTCGGGGGACACAGATCATGCAGCCCTGAAAGATGTGCCTCGTCGACGAGAACGATGCCAAGATCTTGGTATACCAAAGTTGAAGTTAAAAAGTCGGGTTATTTGCTTTTTTCTTTTTTGTGGTTATTACCTATGATTTTCTGTTCACAGTGCCTTGTGATTGATGCTATTTTGTTATGTTCCTTGCTCGATAAATAAAAAGTATGAAAAAATTTTGGCCAAAACTGGCAGTTTTTTCGATGGCTTGTAAAATCAGCTATCGATGTCGAATGAACTTCTGGTAGGTATCAAACAAATTGCCAAAGACTCTTCTATTCCAGAAAAAAATTTCAGCCATATTGGTTTAGTACAACTCAAATGCGAAGCCGTCAACATCGGGAAAAAAGGATGGGACACCCTGTACATTAAACATTTTTGAATCACATTTTTGCAAAGAGTTTTCTAAAAAAGCAATAGATCCGGAGAGACATTATTTACCCTTTGGTATTTACGATAACGATATTTACGGGTAATATCGTGACTCGGCTATAATGGGGACCAAATTAATTAGAAACTCATTTATAAGTAAAACCGTAAAGACACAAGTGAAAATTGAACATCAGAAAAAATAAAAAGTTGAAAATTATGCTCATTCTTTTATCTGACTCAGATTAATAGTACTACAGGAAACGAAAATACCCAACGGCAGCAAGTAAAAACTATGATATGAGTAAATATGATTGATCTGAAATAGCTAATAGAAAGAAATAGATATGATTTTGAGATAGGAAAGGTAAAAACAGATTATGTCTTATAATGTCTCATCCCGGCACCGAAATCTTGGCCACAATGTGTCAAAATTTCGACCGGAGCTTTTGACCCACACCACATTTTTGACCGGATCTTCTGACCCACTCCACATTTTTGACCGGAGATTTTGACCCACTCCACATTTTTGACCGGAGATTTTGACCCACTCCACATTTTTGACCGGAGCTTTTGACCCACTCTACGTTGACTGACGGAAACTGGATCCATGGGTTTTCGAAAAAGATTCAAGGGTTCACGACCACCAAATCACGATGAATAACACTTTTTCACAGATGTTCAGATGAATCAAAAGCGTGCTTCTGATACTCCAGTATGTAAATCTCAACTTAATTGGTTCTCGAAGTGTTAAATCATTTCTTATAATCAATTATTATGAAGCCTATAATTTGAATGGCAAACTCTGACCGAATCAACCATTTTGATCCTGAAAAAATATATAATTTTTTTTCTGATTTTCTAATAATCAATTAACCAGAATGTGCTCGACCACGTCAGTCTTCTCCACAGGTTCCTCCTCCTCCAGCGTGTCCAGTCCACCATTCTCCTCAAGCTCATCCCAGTTGGGATCCACGTCTTCGACTTTCGGTGAGAGACTGTTGATAGCTGAAGGTGGAGTTACAAATTTAACTTTCACTCACTCACTCACTCACTCACTCACTCACTCACTCACTCACTCACTCACTCACTCACTCACTCACTCACTCTCTCACTCACTCGCTCACTCTCTGAAGGAACGGTTTTACGCAACTAATGTCCCAGAAAAGAGTTGTTATATGAGTATTTATTTGTATGTAGAGTTATGACTAACCGCAGTTGGCCCGTGCCATCACCCGAATGGCATGTGTATCAGCATAAGTGCTTGAGAACTCGATCCGAGCTGGGATCTTGAGCTCCTTCGGTGGTGTGCCACCGCGGTAACCAGGTGAGTGGGCACGTGCGGTTTCTGTAACATGTTTCGTTAATAACAACAACAATAACAACAACATTAACGACAACAACAACCACCACGCCAAGGACACAAACCATAATAACAACAACAATTATAGTCCGAACCATGTCCAATGTATGTAAATGTAAATAACCATTTGTTGGGGACAGAGTATTGATAGCAAGTGGCGCATATTTGGGGTTATCCTGACTCGTTCTGAAACACGATCAGGTCACTCTTTACCTCATATATTCACTCACTCACTTACTCACTCACTCACTCATTCATTCACTTACGAACTTGGTCACTCACTCACTCACTCACTCACTCACTCACTCACTCACTCACTCACTCACTCACTCACTCACTCACTCACTCACTCACTCACTCACTCACTCACTCACTCACTAACTCAGGCACTCACTCAGAAACTCACACACTCACTCACTCACTCACTCCCTCTCTCACTCACTCACTCACTCACTCACTCACTCACTCACTCAATCACTCACTCACTCACTCACTCACTCACTCACTCACTCACTCACTCACTCACTCACTCACTCACTCACTCACTCACTCACTCACTCACTCACTCACTCACTCACTCACTCACTCACTCACTCACTCACTCACTCACTCACTCACTCACTCACTCACTCACTCACTCACTCACTCACTCACTCACTCACTCACTCACTCACTCACTCACTCACTCACTCACTCACTCACTCACTCACTCACTCACTCACTCACTCACTCACTCACTCAACCTGGGTGAGATGACGCTCGATGACCGACTGTTGTACAGTCCTGGATTCACGGACAACTCAAACAATGACTGGGTCGTCGACATGGCTGTAAATAATTATTTAATTAATTATAATTTAATTATAAATTTAATAAAAATTATAAATTTTCATTAATTCAATCAATTCAATTTTTTCACAATCGACGCACTCAAACAATGTTTCAGTAAAATGAGGACTAATCAGATGAAATTAGTATATATTGCAATCCCAAATTTTACTGAAACTACAGCTGAAACGCAGTGTAACAGTGTCGATGAATTCCTTGCAACGTTGATATGTTATGAAAGTGTAATGAAAAATAATTATATTTTCCAAGATTCAAGTTGCACACTTCGAACCGCGTGCCACAAAACTTAGTAACAAAAGACCATCGATAGACAATACAAGAAAACAGAACAGAACTCGATTCACAATAACAGAAGGTTGGTATACCTAAAACTACCAGCGGACTATAAGAGGAGGGAAAAATCTAACCCCCCCCTCCTTATTGGCAGTTTGAAAAAGTTGAGTTTGTTCCTTGAGGTGTAGATAATATTGCGTGAAAACTGCCAATTCCCCCCTCTTTGGAAAGATTCCCCTGCCTTGGGAAGTTCGACTCGTCCGCCACTGTCTAAAACAGCCATCTTCAACGCAAATATCGGGAAAACAGAAATGTCAGTATCCTGCGTTTCACGATTGACAACGTTGTTTTGCCGAGTTTCGCAAAATTTCAGCTTCAGCTACCGATATACAGGGTGGGCCAAAAATACCATACGATTTTGAACGCAAATAACTCGATCTGTACACAACCGATTTATGCTTCATAAAACATGACTTAAAATGGAGGGATTTTAAGTTATAGTATTGGCTTTCAAATGAGAACAAGAACAATTGAATCGGTTGTTTATAGCTCGAGTTATTAACGTTCAAAATCGTATGGTTTTTTCTGGCCCACCCTGTATGTTGGTCAGCAGGGTTTCCTGTAAACCACTGGCAGACGAACCGAACCCCCAAAGGGAGAATAATATTTCTAAGGAGGGGAGAGTCGGCAGTTATTAGACCTATTTACCTACACCTTGAGGAACAGATAATTTTTTTGGAAAAGCCAAAGAGGGTGGGGGATCCCTTTTTTCCCTACCCTTCTCTTCTGCTTGTGCTGTTAACGAACTCGCACATCTACAACTCATTGAGTGCAACTTTCATTGGTTGTACTACTGTCATGTGAAAAAAATTGGAAACAGTGGCGCCATTTCAGATTTGAATTTAAATTGCGCGCGCCAAAAACGTTTCTGAGTGACTAGTAACCCTGTATCCCTGTATGTACAATGAAGTTGGCCGTTTTGTCTTGTCCATGTCATCGCATTTACATTATTTTTATGTCTGGATTTAAAAGCGCGCCTTTTACGGGTCTTTAATTTAATTTACGTAAAATGAATTCAAAACTAAACTTTGCGAGTGTAACATTTTCGAAAAATCTTAACATTTGAACAGAACAAGTTTTTATCTTGATTCATATCTCGAGCATTTAACTGTTCCAAAAAAAGTACAGGCATAAATTGCGCGAATTCAAAATAATTCACCAGAAGATGTTGAAATGATATACTGTATTCATGTGCATCTTCTCCGAGACGGTGTTAGGCGTGCTTGTATGTCTGACCTTTGGAAACTTCAGATTTGAATTCAAAATGCGCGCGCAAAAACTTTTTCTGAAACCCTGTATATGACGCGATACATTGAAGTTTGCCATTGCGTCTTGTCAATGTCAACGCATTTACATTATTTCAAGAAGACCTTTTACAGTGGTCCAGAAGACTGGATTTTTAAATGCGCGCCTTTTTGACGAGTCTTTAATGAGTTCGTAATTTGAATTCAAAACTAAACTTTGTTCGTGTAACATTTTCGAAAAATCACATAACATTTGAACCAGTTACGAACTTTGCTTGGCACCGTAATTCATTTCAGATGTGGGTATGTAACTTTTTCATACAAAATTTTTTTTATAGTGATACATATTTTGACCATTTGCATAAGTCCAGGCATAAATTCCGCGCATTCAAAATCACTAGCGGACGAGAAGGGGTGGGAAAAGTGGAATTCCCCCTCTTTGGCGCTCTCAAATTATAGAATTCGTTCACTAAAGTGTAGGTAAATGTGACCTGAAAACTGCCAATTCCCCCCTCTTTGGAGGAATTCCCCTCCCTTTGGAGGTTTTACTTGTCCGGCAGTGTTCAAAATAAATCACCAGAACCTATTGAAATGCGAAATTCATGTGTACATAATGAACGTGCGCCTCTTTTCCGAGACGTTGTTAGGCGTGATTTTGTGTCTGACCTTTGGAAACTGCTCAACTGGTTGAGAGAAAGTTCGAATTCACGGTGAAAAATCAATAGCGCGCAGTTGGAGTTCAGTGATTCATAAAGTAAAGTCTGAAAAGTAATGAACTTTCAGACTCGTCTTAATACAACTCAAATCTCAAGTGAAATAATCTTGAAAATTTTAACGCGTGCCAATTGCATAGATCACCAAAAAATTTCTGATGAAGGAGAAATTCTGGGTCGGTTATAGAAGTGCTACTATATGTTCACCATCCCAGTTTCCAAAAAATGCATGGTAAAGACATACGAAAAAGCCTTGACTTGCGACACAGATTCTGACGTGTTGCTCTGAGATTTCTGGCCTTGCCCGTCAGTTTATTCAACCTATCTGACTCTGGCCACTACGAAAACACCATTCTGTATTGTAGTATTGTGCTTGATGGTGGCTTTAGTTAATGAAGAAATCCGAGTAAAAAACCCAAAAGTGTATCATAATCAACTGAGTTGTTATGTAATAAAAAATTTTATATTAAAAAATGTTAAAATAATTCTTGCTGGAGAATCAAAACTGGTGTCACTTTGAACAGTTGCGAACGAGGGAATAAGAAACCAGATGATTCTAGTTTGGCAGAGGTACAATTCATTGTCTCGATCTCATCTGCAAAAAACTTTCACGTGACTGACAGATTCGGGTGAAAATTCGGTTACAAAATAAACATATAAATATGTATATTACAGCACTTTAGATCAAGAAAAATTCCAATTTAGTGTTATCTTCCTGACGCATTGAGTAAAAAATTTCGAAAACGAAGCGAATTCTGTTTGTATGGAGACTAGATTGAAGTGAATGTGTGCTACGCCATTCATTGTCTGATCATCGCAAACAGGGCTGGGGGACTTAATTAAAAGTACCAGGGCTAAAAGTCCCGGGAATTAAGTACCTCATTAAGTGGCACTTGAAAAAACGGGACATTTTTTAAGTGCCACTTATTGTTTGTAAAACTTTTCTTTTAGTACCAGAATTTATTTTGTAACTATGTAAAATACTATGGATTTCTTAGTGATAAATTGACAGAATCCAAAATTCTTTACTTTTAGCCAATTTTAGACGACCTACGACCTTAGCCGTAGAGAAATTAATAAGCACGAAAATAATTTCTTGGTACTAAATTCAAATTCTGGAATTCAGTGCCACTTAATTTTCAGGCGACAAATTCAAAAGTGGCACTTTTAAAATGGAAAAAAAATTAAGTGGCACCTAAAAAAGTACTTTTAAATTAAGTCCCCCAGCCCTGATCGCAAACGTCTGCAGAACTTTTGTACTCCGTCGGAACCCCATACGTTCCTCTCCTCCTATCCTACTGTTTCAAATTGCAAGATTAAATAGACTTCTTTTTATTCGATATCAGGTTCATGTTATTTTCAATTTTGGTTAATGTTTCGGATCGAGTGCCACAGAACACGTGCTTTTGTGGCGCCAAACCACGTAAAATGTCAAGTGAAATGGCAGAGTCAAATGTATTTTAAAACTCGTCTATCGCCAGTACTAGCGGACGAGAAGGGATGGGAAAAGTGGAATTCCCCCTTTTTAGTTTTTTCAAAAATATCAACTCGTTCCCGAAGGTGTAGGTAAAATGGCCTGAAAACTGTCAGTTCGCCCCTTCTTGACGAAATTCCCCTCTTTTTGGAGAACTAGCTCGTCCGCCGTGGTCGTCAGGGGAATTAGAATAATACATTGAAAACAGTGATTTTGAGATCACCGAAAAAATTACCAGCGCCCTACTACATAAGTAAAAATCACTACCCGCTCCGCTGTAAAGCATTCGTTAGACACTAAGTGAAACTGAAAAAAAGTGTGACGAATCACTGAAATGGTGAACGTCAGAAACTCGGTATGATGACAAAAACGTTCACAAAAGTATGTGTTTCTGAAAACAATTCATGATTGAATATACCTTGATCATCTGATATGGTGGTTTGTAATGTGACTCCAAGATATGCCTATGGCAAGCACCATTTGTGATTGAGACCCGGCGACGACTTGATCCAAGTGAGACAACCCAACAATAAAAAAATATATATACATACAAATACAGTGACTGAATCTGAGAAAATTTTCCTGTCGTAAGAATTTCATGACCGGGGAAAGTCGTATTAAAATTTGACTAAAAATGGGTGGTTCAACAGACACGAGTCAACAAAGCCGAGCCCATTGGACTGACTGGAGGTATGTGTGATGACGTCAACGTGGGAAATTCTGTTCTGGAGTTTTTTTCTTAAACTGACAGCTGTTGTAAACATTGAAGCGCAGGAATTTTAGTTCGAAACCGAGTTTTCAGAAAGTTCATACTTGTGCGGTTGGTTATGTATAACCTAACCGTTGCGATTGAATTGAAAGATTACGAAAAAGTTCCATTCTTTCATTTGGATGGCAGTTAGACGTTCCAATTTTTTGGTTACGACTTTATTTAGGAACTTTTCTTCGAGTAAAATCTTTCCCTCACCCGGAAATTGGCGGTCGAAAGCAGCAATTTTGGGTTGATGAAAAGGTTTTACACACAGAAAAGTTCCTAAAAAAGTCGTAACCAAAAAAATTTGACTCTACAGCTAAACCGAATTTAAATTAAACTTTATATGTTTGGACACATATGGCCAGACGGCATATTTGTAAACTCCACCCACTTTTTGTCAGAATTCGTGCAACCCAACGACAGCTAATAACCATTGGATTGTTTGTACGGCTTAGGCTTAGTTCCGAGCATAGACTGTACGTTAGTGAAGGAGATAGCCTAGTTAAGCCTCTCCGTGAATCCAAAATGAAAAAGTCGAATTTGGGATTTTGACAAAAAGTGGGTGCAGTTTCCAAATATGCGGCCAGACGTGTGGACCTAAAAGAAATCGATTCAAGATTTTTCAAACCCGTTGAAACGCTTAATTCGTTGTACATACTACATACATACGTATGTACATGCGCGTAACGGGTCCCTAAAAAAACTTCTTGACACCGGTAAAACCCTTAGCAATCTTTTGATGCAACAGCACACACGGTGTCATCGTTTTTCTAAGCTCATACAAATCAGTATAAACAACCAGGTTGTTTTCGCATACGAACATTAGGTTCTGTGAGCTTTGGTGTACCGAAGCGACAGATGTCAGACATTTATTTAGTGAAACAGATCATGGAACAACACCATGGCAAGATGGAGATATTCCTCGTTAACTAAATATTCTCGGATAGCAATTACCGAAACTAGAGCATTGCAACAACAACTTTGCAACAGCAACATTGCAACAACCATATTGCAACAACAACACCGCAACAACAACAGTGCAACAACCTCATTGCTACAAAAATATTGAAACATCAACAGTGCAACATCAACATTGCAATATCGACATTGCAACGTCAACATCAGGGCTGGGGGACTTAATTAAAAGTACCAGGGCTAAAAGTCCCGGGAATTAAGTACCTCATTAAGTGGCGCTTGAAAAAACGGGACATTTTTTAAGTGCCACTTATTGTTTGTAAAACTTTTCTTTTAGTACCAGAATTTATTTTGTAACTATGTAAAATACTATGGATTTCTTAGTGATAAATTGACAGAATCCAAAATTCTTTACATTTAGCCAATTTTAGACGACCTACGACCTTAGCCGTAGAGAAATTAATAAGTACGAAAATAATTTCTTGGTACTAAATTCAAATTCTGGAATTCAGTGCCACTTAATTTTCAGGCGACAAATTCAAAAGTGGCACTTTTAAAATGGAAAAAAAATTAAGTGGCACCTAAAAAAGTACTTTTAAATTAAGTCCCCCAGCCCTGGTCAACATCAACATTGCAACAACCATAATGCAACAACCATATTGCAACAACCATATTGCAACAACAACATTGCAACATACTTATATTGTAACAACAACATTGCAACATAAACAAAGCTGTCTCAGCGCAACAAATCGTTTGTGCCCGTAACGCAACAGAATGACATCCGAGACCCCCGTAACCCACGACAATAACAACCCAGAGTTTTTGTCTGGTGTTTTTCGGGTGTTTCGGGCAGTTTAAATATAGCTATTCAGTTTGGGCACCGCTCCATCATTGCTCGTTCTGTAGCTTGGCGCAGTCGGTTAACGCGCGGCTTGTTAGAGCTAGGACTTTCAAGTTCGTTTCTCGAGTTCGAGGTATATACATACTGTATGACTGAATTACAGTTTGTGTTACAAAACGTTATGAGTATGAGTTTCCTTTATGAAAACCATAATACATAACTAGGAAATGTTCATGTAGATTTATTTCTATATCCAGTTGGAATTCGTATTTTCTCTACCTTTCTGTTCACGTGATTGCCCTCACAATCACATTAACCAGTCCTTATATGAACGTGTATTTACTACACAACTTTGGTGACATAAGGGCGTAGTCGATGTATGTATGTACATATTTTTCTGCATACACATAACACTCCATAACATATCATAACATATAGTGCTGACAAACTTCTATTAGAAAATTTTGTTTGTAACATTTTGTCCTGCACAAATGCGAATTATGGATCCACACAAAAACCATCTCGAAAATGATTGGTTTCGAGATGAAATGAACTTTAATTTCTTCTAAGCTTCTTATTAGGACTATAAAACAAAGATTTAATGAAGTGCCACTTTTGTTTTTACTACTTTTCTATTTTTTTTGCTATGAAAGCTATTTTTAGCTTGAAAACGGGAAATAAGATAAAAACTAATTATTCATACAGTAAGGTGATGTTTCATGAACCCAATGTAAGTTTCGAACTATCTAAATTATAATTCACCTTGAAAACAACCATTTTTGATGCAGTTTTTGTGTGGATCCATAATTCGCATTAGCGCAGGACAAAATGTTACAAACAAAACTTTCTAATAGAAGTTTGTCAGCACTATACATATTTTTCTGCATACATATAACACATCATAAAATAACATAACATACATACTTTTCTGCATACACATAACACTACATAACATAACATAACATACATATTTTTCTGCATACATATAACACATCATAAAATAACATAACATACATATTTTTCTGAATACACCTAACATTCCATAACATAACATAACATACATGTACATATTTTCTGCATACATATAACACTTCATAAAATAACATAACATACGTATGTTTCTGCATAAACCTAACACTCCATAACATATGTAACATAACATACATATTTTTCTACATATTTGCCCATAACACTACAAAACATAACAAACGTGTTTCTCTACATACACATAACACTCCATAACATAACATAACATATGTACATATTTTTCTATATATGTATGTATGAACACATACGTACATATGTACCTAAGTACACATCTCTGTGTAATGAATGACGTCTAGGGTTCATAGGACTGACACTATGCTCGGGCTATGACGTATGACCAGAAATATCCCACATTGTTTTTTTCTCACATTTGTAAAACTTTGCTCCAGCACGAGACGCGCACCGGATAAGGGGAAGGTGAATTGGAGTGGGGGTGTTTTGCAGAAAGAGTTTTACTTTGTCTTACTATAAAAAGGACTTCTGAAAAAACCTCATAGACCTATGGCCAGTCACAAGTGAGAGTTTTTTTTATTCAAAAAATTGGGTTGAGAGTTATGGGTTACTAGATTAAGAGATTCTGAAAATGCTTCGTACCCCCGCAGTATTGAGTTGGAACGAAAACACCAAAGCAGTAAAGGGAAAAAATAAAAAAAATAAATGACAAAGAGTTCATCTAGTACTGGAAACAAAGAAACAAGAGAAAAGTGAAATGAAATACTGATGGATGTGTGTTTCAACCATTGTATACACTGAATGTTGAATAATAAGTCAGGCAGACAGTAAGTTAGTCGGTCAGTCAGTCAGTCCGTCAGCCATTCCGTGAGTCAGTCAGTTTCAGTCAGTCAGTCAATCAGTCAGTAAATCAGTCAGTCATTAAGTCAGTCAGTCAGTCAGTCAGTCAGTCAGTTAGTCAGTCCGTCAGTCAGCCAAGTCAGTCATCAACAAATAACAACAACAACAATCACAACAACAACAACAACAACAACAACAACAACAACAACAACAACAACAACAACAACAACAACAACAACAACAACAACAACAACAACAACAACAACAACAACAACAACAACAACAACAACAACAACAACAACAACAACAACAACAACAACAACAACAACAACAACAACAACAACAACAACAACAACAACAACAACAACAACAACAACAACAACAACAACAACAACAACAACAACAACAACAACAACAACAACAACAACAACAACAACAACAACAACAACAACAACAACAACAACAACAACAACAACAACAACAACAACAACAACAACAACAACAACAACAACAACAACAACAACAACAACAACAACAACAACAACAACAACAACAACAATTTCGAATCCAGATTTCATGTTTGAAATAACTAACCATATATACCAGCTGTACCCTCAGATGGAGGAAATTTAGTCGTTCGTTCGATTTAGATGTCTGAAGGCATAAATAAATTAAGTCTAGTCAATTACAAAAAAAATTGAAATGTTGATCAACCCAACCAGCTTTTCCCTCTAAATTGTCAACCTGAGAAACAGCCTGCAATGAAGGGAAAGGTTTCACATGTAAAATGTAATAAACTACTGTATATTGACCGAATGAGATCCATAAATCATTTAAATTGAATACTCTGAAAGTATTTGGGTGTAAAACTTTTCACCGTTACAAGCGGAACTCTGAAGAGACACCTTAAAACTGTTGAATACCCCTAGTTGTTTCTTCGTATTTTTGTCTGTGATATCTTTGCTATATCTCATGACTATATTGATTTCTGAAAACACGAACGTCAAAGGTCAAAATCTCAATAAGCTGTTTTTTTTACATAATTCTGTCAAATTCACGAGCAGTAGAAAAATACATTTGTACATATTGGACAAAAAAAATCCAGTGGCAATATAAGTTTCACAGTTGTTTTACTGAAGAGAAATCAAATGCCATTAAAAGGTGTTTCAACACCATCCAATCAACACATACAACTCAAAGTACGGTGAAAAATATATACATGTATGTCTATTCCACTCCACATGTCAAAATCTCAGTGAACAGTATTTTTTTCAACAGAAATACATAATAAGTCAAATTCACGAGCAGTAGAAAAATACATTTTGTACATATTGGACAAAAAATTTTCAGTGCCAACATTCCTTTCACAAAATTTTTACTGAAGAGAAGTCAAATGCCATTCAAAAGGTGTTTCAACACCATCGTTTCCAACCAACACGCGCAACTTGACAAATACATAGATCTATTCCATTCCACATGTGGCACCACCAATGGCGGACGACCTTACCCTCCAAAGGGAGGGGAATATTGCCGAAGAGGGGGATATAGAATACTCAGGTCATTTTACCTACCCCTTAGGGAACAAACTTAACTTTTTGAAACCGTCAAAGAGTGGGGAAATTCTATTTTTTCCACGCTTACTCGTCCACATATGGCGCCGCAAACTCACTGACATTCGCACAAGCCATTATGGCTGTGTGAACCCGTTTTTGCGGTTTCAAACGGCGGCGGTATATTGGCACACTAGCGGACGATAACGGAAGGGAAAAGTAAAATTCCCCCCTCTTTGGCGGTTTCAGAAAGTGGATTTTGTTCCTTCAGATATACTATAGATAAAATTGTATAAAACTGCCGATTCCTCCTCTTTGACGAAATTCCCACCCCCCTTGGAGCATTGACTCGTTCGCTAGTCGATTGGCACACTAGCAAGCGAGATTACCCTCAGAATTGAGGGAAGTCTTCCGAAGAGCTGGGAAACCAATGGTTGAAGCACCAACATCTTGGGGAACACGTTTACTTTTCGAACTTCCCAAAGAGTGGGGAATTCCAGTTTTACATTCGCTTCTCGTCCGCTACGGTATTGGCATATTCCATAGGCCACCGTGAATAAAAAAACTACAGGACAACGTGAAATTCGATTCTTTGGCTGATTGAAAATGTGCGACCTGATTCTGAGAATGTGGTTGTTTAGTTTCGAAACTGTTGATTCCCCTTCGTCGGAAACTTCCCCTTCATATGGTAAGTTAGCTGGTCCGTCAGAAAATAACTTATATGTAGGCCTCGTAATTGTTTATAAGAAAACCCAAAGCGTGGCACAGAAAATTTCTCACTTGAGAATCCGGTGCTGGACTTGAGAATCTGGTTCTAAGAAATTTAAAAAAGTGGCTAAAACGTGGCACAGAAAATTCATTGCTTGAGAATCCGGTTCTGCACTTAAGAATCTGGTTCTGGCCATGCCATGGGTTCTCGCAGTTTTAAACCATTTCTTTTCATCGATTATGAGGTTTATATGTACAGGGTGTCCCAGCGAGGTGTGATGATTGATTTTTTTGAATAACTTTCACAGCGTTCTAGATAACGACCTAAAATTTCACAGGTTGATAAAACATGTTTTCCGCATTTACGCTGAATTTTTAAAATTTCAATTTGGTTCAGTATTGCGTGTTTTACGGCTGATCCAGCAACATGCCTTAAAATTACACTTTATAGCCAAGTATGTCGCATTAAACATTGAATAAATGTCTGATAGTTCAACTATATGGCTCGAAACATGCAACACTAATATCTAATACCATAAATCTGAAGTAATGGAAACAGTTTTCGATTTGATCAATTATTCCACCTTCTATTGGATATTGAAGACAGAATCGCAATTTCTAGCAAATGTTGGCGAAAAGTTGCGGATAAAAAAAGTTTGAAAAAAGCAATTAATTGAAAGAAAAATGTACTTTGACTTTTGAAATATACCTCTTCCTGCTATTTAATCATAATAAGAAACATCCCTTGACAGAACTACCTTGTATAGATTTACCTTGGATAGATTTACAGTTGTGGTATGGCAACTTTAGCCCGCTCGAGAGTAGTCTTGCTAATATTCGCACTAGATTACATAAACCCTATATTTGAATTCAGTCATCATATTACTATTCTGGATTATAAAATATTCTTGTATGTTCTGAAGATCGCCGCTGAAGGCTGGGAATAAAGTGAAGGCTTGGAATCGAACTCGGACCGTTCTTTTATCACCTAAAACCAATACCTTTGGAGCTTAAGGCTTATTTTCACTACTTGGCGCTCCTGTTTTTCGCTGAACTCCAACCTAACGGTGCCGAATTTCTCGAATAAAATTTTTCAAAATTAATCCAGCCTTAAAAAAAATCGTGAAGAATTTAAAATTTATAAAATAAATTCGTGAAGAATTGCGACTGTCGATGAAAATAAATTTGTGCAAAATTTATTCGCCTACAAAATCGACTTCGGAGGACACGGTGAACCTGAAGAATGGCCGCCGCACGCATCCGTTCGACCAGGAAGTTTCTGTTGAAGCAGGATAGTGCTTATTTATTGTTTTATAATGTCGTGAAGACTAAAGATTTGAAGTCAGCCGGTCGTTTATACAAAAATTTCGTGTCAGTAATCAAGACACATTCTTCGCTCAGTCATCTGAATATTCCGGCATTGAATCGATCTGATAACTTTTGTAATTTATGTTGCCGTATTGGTTGGATAATTGAGGAGATGTTTTCGACTGTAGATTCGATCCCATGGCCCGAACCACCTCCGAGTGTCAGGCCAGATGAGAGCGGGAGCAGCAGCGGTGCCGAAACGCCTACGAACCTGAGCGTATTATGGGATGAAATGGACGAGGACAAAGGTGAAATGGACGGCAACAATGGAGCTGAAAACAGGTGCAGTTTTTATAACGTTAATCAGATAGTTGCCGTGGGCGATGCTGAGAACTCTGGCACTGGTCGCCGGTTCTCCATCGTTGCAGATAGTGAGGAGGGTACTGGGTTGTCCGGCCCGCCCCCCACTATGAGTACCAGTAGGTTTAGGGTCAGAAAGCTGCTTCCAGGTGTTAGTTCAGCCGTCAAGTCTTCGTCTATGCCCCGTGACGAAGCGCACAGTGTCCTGAGATCGGGTTTGGTCAGTGACGGAACTGTGAATGGTTTACCTAGACCGGGTTTGGTCCATGACGGTAACTCCAGCTCACCTAGACCGGGTTTGGTCGATGACGGTGCAGCGAAAACGCCTAGATCGGGTTTGGTCTACGATGGCGACAGTGTCCTGAGATCGGGTTTGGTCGGTGACGGAACTGTGAATGGTGTACCTAGACCGGGTTTGGTCCATGACGGTACTTCCAGCTCACCTAGATCGGGTTTGGTCCATGACGGTGCAGCGAAATCGCCTAGATCGGGTTTGGTCTATGATGGCGCGACAGGCAGCTTACCTAGATCGGGTTTGGTCAATGATGGTAGTGCCAATGATGACTCCGAGTGGCCGCGCCGTGAAGGTGTCACGCCGAATTATGTCGCGAAGACAGATGACACCGGTCAAGATGATTCGTTGAACATCCTGAACTATACAATTCAGCGTCTGACTTCACAACAAGAGCAGTCTTCACGTTTACTGGTTCAGCAAAACGCCGAGATGGTGTTGGCAGGTGCTGGATACGAGACTTTCGATGGTTCTCGACCCGAAGACTTCAAGTCATGGCTGTTTGGCCTAGAGAATAGACTGCGCATGACCAAGACGACAGATGACGCTGTGAAAGTGGGTCATCTTGTGAATTGTCTAGCTGGTATGGCACGCAGACAGTTTCATGAAGATCTGGAACTTCCTACGTTTGTCACAGCCATCGATTACCTGAAACAGAAATACGCTGACAACAACTATGATGCGCTGAAGTATCAACAATTCAGAGGCAGACTACAGCAACGTGGTGAGTCAATCGAGTCTTATGCGAGAGCGCTAAAACTCGCGTTCCCGTTTCAACAGTGTGGCTCGCAGCAGTCTAACCTGATGCTAATGGAGCAGCTACAGCGAGGGGTGCGAGACCCTGAGTACAAGCTGTACGTCCAGGAACGTCTGTTGGACCCCAAGAAAACGTTCGATGATGTCGTGAACAAATTGAGCCTAAAAGAACTGGCTAAGAATACCACTGATGTTTGCGTGAAGCAAGACCGATATAAAGAGCGGGCACGTGATGATGATCGTCAACAGCAAGAAGCCAGAGTCAGGCTTACGCGACACCAAGCACAGTCTGAGAAGAAGACTATTCAGTGCTACAGATGCCAAGAATTCGGGCACTATGCGTCTAATTGCAACAACAGTAGAGTTTCCCGACCGTATTGTGTGCGTCAAAGTGAGCCGTATTTGAATCATGAATACGCCTATGCACCGCCGTGTTACTTGCCCTATCAGCATGATGCGCACCCGTACTGGTATCAGCAAGAATACCAAGGTAATAACTATTCAAGCGGGCAAGAATATGGTCAGATTGAGAGTCAGGTGCCGAAACCTGCTATCGAGTATCCCCCTATGCCAGCGAAAAAGCAACAGCCTGTCACACACCCGTTGATAAGCGCAGCGGAAGAGCATGTGAGCACGCAGAAGGCAACGCGAATTGGTGTTTGCAGAGTGAGATCAGTTAAGATAGCGAGCACGCGCAGCCCTATCTACGTTAACAGTCAAAAAGTACCTGACAACATGTGGCAAGCAGACACTGGTGCGCACTGTAATCTGGTTACGTCACAGTTTCTAGATTCCATTGAGGGTCCGCTGGTTGAGAAACCATGCACTGAAACCCTAACATGCATAGATGGACTGAAGACCCAGTGTAAAGGTCTCATAAAACTTGCAGTTTCGATCGGCAAGCTGACTGAACAGATACAGTTTTACGTGATTGAAGAATTTCACGGTGAAATTGGTCTGGTTTTAGGTATGCCAGCGTTAAATGAGTTCGGATTCAGTCTGAGGAATGACAGTGGATTCGACCTGACACCCAATATGAGCGCAGCTAACGATGAGAACTTTGTTGGTGTCGCTAATTTCGTCGCATTAAAGGAGGGAGGAAGAGGCGCGAAGCCGCTAAAACGTGCAGAAAAGAAGCGCAAAGATGGCGTTTATTGGAAAAAGTTTGCAGGTGAATGCAACTTTGAGAAGCGCGTACGAAAAGGTGAGCGTCCGTTAGCAGCTGGAATGCGCGAGACTAACTGCAGTAGCACGCAGACAGTGCAGAATCGGCCTGGCACCCCGCAGCCGCGTTATGAGAGCTTCCGCTGCGCGCCGCAGACCAAACCGCAGAATGTCAAGCAGCGAGGTTATGGACCTGAATGTGCCAAGACGCAGAGAATGTGTCGTGAGGCTAGAAATACGGTGATGAAGCCGTACAATGCGCTGCGCAACTATGTATCTGACTGGTCGAGATCAGATTATGAACCAGTGGCTAACAGTGAGCCGCGTTATAAACCACGTTTTCGGGTTACTGAGAAACCGACAGCGCACGCGTTCAAGGCGAGGTATCGAGGCGACATCACGTAGCTGAATCGTGGTCTGCCGCCGTCATCATTATAGTCACCTTAACCTATTTCAGACTTTTCAAAGTAGGATACTATTCTTAACTAATTTCAGCTTAGGGTGATACAGTTCTTATTTTGGTCTTGAATTAAAAGTATATTTAAAATAAAATTGCAGGTACTGATTAATCTATATTTTAGGCCTTATTTCACATACATGATTATTTTGATTGTGATCTAT
The DNA here is from genome assembly GCA_964036265.1 of Daptonema setosum. Lineage (NCBI taxonomy): Eukaryota > Metazoa > Nematoda > Chromadorea > Monhysterida > Xyalidae > Daptonema > Daptonema setosum. The sequence goes on along the minus strand of OZ038448.1, from coordinate 23,467,369 downwards.
TGTTATTGTCGAGATGTATTAAAGTATTGGTTAAAACATACATTGATTCTTATCCATTATTTGAGTTCGACTATATTCTAGGGTGATCCTACTAAACTCGAATTTCTATGCTATGTGATAATTCTAGTCTATTATATTTACATCA
>OZ038448.1:23459724-23462224 GCA_964036265.1 Daptonema setosum | reverse complement strand
AAAAGTGGAGTTCCCGCCTCTTTGGCGTTTCCGAAAATGAGAGTTTGTTCCCTAAGGTGTAGGTAAAATGCATACAAACCGCCAAATCCACCCTCTTTAGAGATATTCACCTCCCTTTGGAGGATAAGCTCGTCCGCCTAAGGTACGTAGTGCCAGCTGTTTACACAGCACATATCAATAGCGGACGACAAGGGGAGGAAAAAGTGGATTTCCCCCCTCTTTGGCACTTTTGAAAAGTAGAGTTTGTTCCTTAAGGTGTAGGTAAAATGGCATAATTTCTGCCGATACCCCCTCTTTGGACAAATTCCCCTCCCTTTGGAGGATAAGCTCGTCCGCCTGTGGCCCGTAGTGCCAGCTGTTTACACAGTACATACAGTAAATGTAGCTTGGTGAAAATATACTGTTATCAAAAATCTGTTTCTTCAATCAAGCACATTTCGGCTTAGTTTCTTTTTAATCGAACTACCTGCATTGTTGTTGTTGTTGTTGTTGTTGTTGTTGTTGTTGTTGTTGTTGTTGTTGAGGGTCGGTCGCACGGCTGAAAGTCGGCGGCCGTCGCGCAGCTCCATAATTGCAGGTGCTATTGCGAATTACCCTGGATTTGGTTAGTTAATGAGTTAACCTCTCACTTACCCTAGTGTAGGGTTCTTAATCTAAAATTGTGTATTTTAGTTCTTGAACATAGCAGGGAGATTTATTGAAATCTGCCCGTGCTTTTGATGTATTTTATAAGGTTAGATATGGACTGTTTCGTCTCAAGTTTCCATCCTCTGCTTATGCTGTTTTTAGCTCTTTGTGTCCTAAAGGCCGGGCACTCGAAAAGGAAGTGTTCCGAGGTCTCCTCAGCCTTTCCGCATTGGTCGCATGAGGGGTCATCCCTCCTTAACATCTGTGATAGGTGTTTGTTTAGGGTTGAATGTCCAGTGGTTATTCCCACTAGTAACCTCAACTCTTTCTTGGGGAGCTTGATAATGCGTTTAATCGCAGTTTTTCCAGGCTTGCCTATTAGCAGCCTAGATTGCCTGGTTAGGCTTGTGCCTTTCCACCGATTAACCCACAGCACTTCCATATGGGAGGTTATGAGTTTTCCTAGGTAGTCTTTCGATGGATTGATTCTCCATCTGACCATCCCCTCATTCCTGCATGCCTCTTTGTTGTTGTTGTTGTTGTTGTTGTTTTTGTTGTTGTTGTTGTTGTTGTTGTTGTTGTTGTTGTTGTTGTTGTTGTTGTTGTTGTTGTTGTTGTTGTTGTTGTTGTTGTTGTTGTTGTTGTTGTTGTTGTTGTTGTTGTTGTTGTTGTTGTTGTTGTTGTTGTTGTTGTTGTTGTTGTTGTTGTTGTTGTTGTTGTTGTTGTTGTTGTTGTTGTTGTTGCTGTTGTTGTTTCACCACACACACGCCCACGTGAAGCCCACGCGAATTTTTTTGTTGGATTAGCGGGATATGCAACGTAAAGGATTTGGGATTCCGGTGACGTGAAGATCAACATGTTTCGTCATAACATTGTAAAAAGCACATAGGATTCTAGCGTGTTGAAATTCAAAAGCTGGCTTTACTTGGTACTTACTGGTATAAACGTTCAGTTCATTTCCGTTTTTATTTTGTCCTTTGATCTGACTAAACAGGTTCTATCTCGTAGCTACGAGCTCACTCACTCACTCACTCACTCACTCACTCACTCACTCACTCACTCACTCACTCACTCACTCACTCACTCACTCACTCACTCACTCACTCACTCACTCACTCACTCACTCACTCACTCACTCACTCACTCACTCATTCACTAACTCACTCACTCACTCACTCACTCACTCACTCACTCACTCACTCACTCACTCACTCACTCACTCACTCACTCACTCACTCACTCACTCACTCACTCACTCACTCACTCACTCACTCACTCACTCACTCACTCACTCACTCACTCACTCACTCACTCACTCACTCACTCACTCACTCACTCACTCACTCACTCACTCATTCACTCATTCACTCATTCACTCACTCACTCACTCATTCACTCACTCACTCACTCACTCACTCATGTTTAAAAAAAAATTTATCACGCGAGGATCAAATAAGCCGCGTGTTAGTTGACTATAGCCTATCCAAAGTTTCTTGTTACTCACAAAAGTTTTGGCGCGCAATTTAAATTCAAAATTGTATTTGGTGCACTTTCAAATTTTCGGGAGTCAAACTCTTCTTCACATAACATTTGGGCAACATCAGAAAATGGCACCTAATTCATTGCAAACGTGCGTAAACGACCCGAATTTTTTTTTGTTGATAACAAGAAACCCTGACCAAGCTTTATCATAAGCGATTTATATTCATCCCTGCTAAGACCAGACTCCATTAGGCTCGGTATCGGATGTTACGGTTACGTCAGATGTTACGGTTTGAACGATGTTACGGTTGAAACGATGTTACGGTTTAAACAATGTTACAGTTGAAACAATGTTACGGTTGAGTCAATGTTACGGTTGAAACGATGTTAC
>OZ038448.1:23438423-23457324 GCA_964036265.1 Daptonema setosum | reverse complement strand
ACTAACACTGCATCACCATATTTCATGTGCGCCTTGTAGTTTGTTGTTTTTGTTGTTGGGATCGGCCTGCAACGCTAAATAAAGTCATTTTATCGAGTTTAGTTTCATTTTTAACAGTCCAAAATTTTATGTCACATATGTATTTTTCTCCAAGTTTGCGAGTTTTCCTGCAAAATCAAGGCAAACTAACCCGGTTCAGCACAAATTAAAATAAAAGAAAAATTGAGGCGTGTAACTTCGTCAGGGGGAACCCCTGTAACGTAAAATTAACTTTTTGAAAAATGAAAATTATAACATGGAATTAATGTTCTATTTAAGCATGCTTCCAGTTAACTTATTAATCAAAACAGTCGTAGTAATTTGATGTTTATACTCCGTTTTTTTCACTTTTCACGGATTCTCACCGGAAAAATTCTTCACATTCAAAAAAAATTTTTTATTGTGCTGAGACCCAAAATTTTATTTAGCTTGCATTGATTATGCAGGAAAACCCGCGAATTAAAAAAAAGTCCGCTACGAAAGTTTTCGGACATAAAAAAGAAACTTACCTAAGTCGATAAACGGACTATATGTTGGCTACTGTAGTTCGAGGTTCATCATAGCGTCATAAGCTACAACAACAACAACAACAACAACAACAACAACAACAACAACAACAACAACAACAACAACAACAACAACAACAACAACAACAACAACAACAACAACAACAACAACAACATATGACCGTGAAGTGGATGGAGCCATGTCATCCAATGTGCCATTATTATCAAATAGTGCGTGCCCCCAATACTTGATGTGCCACTACAACACTAGCGGACGAGAAGGGGAGGGAAAAGTGGAATTCCCCCCTATTCGGCAGTTTCAAAAAGTTGAGTTTGTCCCTAAGATGTAGGTAAAATTTCCTGAAAACTGCCGATTCCCCCCTGTTTGAGAAAACTCCCCTCTCTTCGGAGGAATAGCTGGTCCGTCAGTGTTTACCACTACAAACATACCCAAACTTGAGCGTATGACCGTCATTTTATGAGCGAACCCCATTCTCTGACCACTAGATTTACTGGACCATCCTTGATTGTCGTCGTTGTTGTTGTTGTTGTTGTTGTTGTTGTTGTTGTTGTTGTTGTCGTTGTTGTTGTTGTCGTTGTTGTTGTTGTTGTTGTTGTTGTTGTTGTTGTTGTTGTTGTTGTTGCTGTTGTTGTTGTTGTTGCTGTTGTTGTTGTTGTTGTTGTTGTTGTTGTTGTTGTTGTTGTTGTTGTTGTTGTTGTTGTTGTTGTTGTTGTTGTTGTTGTTGTTGTTGTTGTTGTTGTTGTTGTTGTTGTTGTTGTTGTTGTTGTTGTTGATGTTATCCGTTATGTAACAATCGTGTTCGCCTCGCATGATGGACAGTTCAATTTATCTCCTTTTTGCCTTAATTTATTTAAGTCTCACAGGAAATAAACCGATTCGAAGACGAATATTGTTGGCTTATAGCTTAAACGGGGTTTCGTGTTATTCAGTTTGAGTAAAATTTTTGGCGCGCAATTTGAATTCAAAATTTGTTTAGGCGCGTGATCAAATTTCAAATTTTACCAACTATTTGGGCAACATTAGAAGATATGTACTTATGTATGTAGCGCTAAATTCTTTATATGCTTCCTGAGGTGAACCGGACCGCTGTAAGTTAGTAAAGGAGATGATAGCCTAGCTTAGCCTCTTTGTGAATCCAAAAAAATCGAACTTGGGAATCTGAATATGCGACTCTACCATGGAAGCAACTTTCTGATAACAAGATACCTCGATCAAGCTACATTACATACATAACGTCGAATTTTTTGGTTACGCCTTTTTTTCGGGAACTTTTTTTGTGTAAAACCTTTCCCTCACCCAGAAATTGGCATTCGAAAGCAGCAGTTTGGGTTGATGAAAAGGTTTTATACACAAAAAAGATCCGAAAAAGGGTCATAAACATCTTTTAAGAACTTTTCTGTGTGTAAAACCTTTTCATCAACCCCAAATTGCTGCTTTCGACCGCCAATTTCTGATTGAGGGAAAGGTTTTACACAAAAAAGGTTCCCAAAAAAGGCGTAACCAAAAAAGTCGACTATACATACTTGGGTGTAATGCCTGGTAGCGGCTCTTCCATGATTGATTGTACATACGTATGTATTCGATTCCGGTTTCAGTTTATCAGAACCGATGTCAATTTAAGCAACATTCTGTGGTACATTTGTATTTTAAAAATATCATAATTATTTCAAATGTCCGCCTCGATCGAGAAATTTACGACTGTAGACGTGTAGGGATATTTCCGATGTTTTTCTCCTTTTTTCAGCTTCTAAAGTATCTGGAAACCGCCTTAGTTTATCCCAGCAGACTTGATAAACACGTCATCTTCCGAAAGTAAGCATGTTTTTACCTCTTCCCCATTGAGTATTCTCATAATCATGGACTGGACAAAGTTCTGTAACGTACGAAACGTTCTTTCGGGTGACAGATGGTTGTCTGTGAAAACCGTAATTTCTGCTCTCTTTGGGAAAATTCCCCTCCCTTTGGAGGTTTGGTTCGTCCGTCAATGAATCATGGCGACGAGTAATTTATTTAGCGGTGCCGGTTCATAAGCACAACTCAAACACAAACTTGTTTTAACCGGTTTTGCGTTAATTATTACCACGAATCAAGTGACTTGCAGCGGTGTGCACATAGAAGTTTAGTAACCTTACGGTTACTTTTATTTGTTTTTTTGTCAATTCCCCTTTCCCATTGATTATTCTCATAATCATAGACTGGACAAAGTTATGTAAAGCCCCAACACAGTTTCTGCCAGCAAAGCTGCCCGCCACGCACTAGCGGACGAGAAGAGGTGGGAAAAGTGGAATTCCCCCCTCTTTGGCGTTTTCAAAAAGTTGAATTTGTTCCTCAAGGTGTAGGTAGAATGACCTGAAAACTGCCAATTCCTTCCTGTTTGACAAATTTCCCCTCCCTTTGGGAAATTAGCTCGTCCACCAGTGCTGCCACGCAACTCACTTGTGAAACATCAGACACACGCACAGCTCACAACACAACTTTTTATAGTCAGCATCCTGATGCGTGTGTTACAAGATCCTCCTCTAATGTTTCATCAGTGAACAATTTTGCACGCGGTTTCGGCGGCAGATTGTGTGTGTGTTGGTTATAAAGTACGAAATGTTTTTCCCGGCGACGGATGCTTGTCTGTCAGTCAGTCGTCTGTGGCCCATCTATAATCGTTAATGGGGTGATTTCTCAAGGTTAACGAACACCCGAGGGTTAACGACTGAAAACTCGTCGCAAAACTGTCACCTTCGATCCGGACCACTAGCGGACAAGAAGAGGAGTAAAAAGTGCGAATTCATCTTCGTTGGCAGTCCTTACGGCGGTGGTAAGTTGAGTGATTCTCTTCCCTATGGAGGATCCAGACGAACAACATTTGTAGGAAGCTGTAACTGGTGAATAAGAGTTCCAGGATTTTATGCGGAGGCTAGTTCGAGCCTTCTGGGTCACTTGAATTGGCTTACAGTGAACTGGCATAGTTTTTTGTCGGCCTGAACTGAACTGGCAAAATGTTCAATACTAGTGGTTTAAGCAATCATTTTGGTGAAAACAAACGTAGGAGGTGTACTGTATAGCATATCGTAAAAAAAGCCCATGAGTTGAGTTCAGCGCTATCACCTTGCTACCAAATCAGAAGTTTCATGGCCGGCCGAACATGAAATTTTTTTTGTTGTTTTTTAATCTCATAAAGGCATGAAATTGTTTCACCTTTTACAGCTACATACAGTTTATCGTTTCATCACCTTCATCACCTTCATCATACTTCACTCTTTAACACAGCCCAGTATGAGGTGATGTTTCATGGCAAGTAAAACCTGAAATGTTTGCTGTTTGTTATAATTTCAAGAAGTGTTCATATTTTCATTGTTGGGTTGTCCCACTTGGTCAGGGTAGGCATATCATGGAGTCAAGTTCCAAGGCATATTCAAGTGACCATCAGCCAATAGGTCACAATTCTTCAACAGCCATCAGGTTTTTGGTGATTGTTTCGTTAACATCAGACATAACCCACTCCCCATTGTCTCCCATCCATCATGTCTGAAAATAACTAGAAAAGCTGAATTTCTTTACACTCAATTAAGCCGAGCGTCAATTGAACTCACGTAGAGTGAACCCACAAAAAATTAACTCGCATAAAATTTACTCGCATAAAATTAACTCGCATAAAATGAAAGCACAAATATTTTACTGTTCTCTAGAATGTGACTTGAATTGTGTAATGTGAGTTGATTTTATAGGATTTATGTGAGATGAAGGTTTACAAGAAACCTTTTAATTGAGTTCCATCGTAGCTCTCCATTCAGTTTCAGACACCCAGGTTCGTCCTCAATTATATTGAGAACGCTATTTAAGACATTGAAGTATGTTTCTTTGTACATACAAAGCCACCCAAAGTTTACACTTCACACGCGCGGAACTGTCCATCCTTAAAGAGCCTTCTGTGATTCTAGTAAATGAGTTAACAACACGTCACATTGAGACGATAACAATGTACATATGTTATGTTAATCACTGAAAAAGGCATATAACCTATCGTGGGTTTCTTAATGTCCCGGAAACTTTTGCCGCTCAAATCAATTTCAAACTTGTTTCTGCGGCCGTTCATGTTTCGATATTCTTGTATCACACGTCAATAGCGGACGATAAGGGTGGGAAAAGTGAAATTCACCTTTCTTTGGCATTTTCAAAAAAGCATTTGTGCCTTAAGGTGTAGATAAAATGGTCGAAAAAATTTCAATTTCCCCTCTTTGACGGAATTCCCCTCCTTTTGGAGGATTAGCTCGTCAGCTAGTATTACACGATCAAGGGACGACCGATAGACCGTTCCCTTATGTATGGGCAACTTCAGACATTGCGCTACATTCAATGAATTAAATGTGCGTTAAGAGTCGAGAGAAATTCTTTTTGAAAACATGAACTCTGAGCAAACTTAAAGTTAAAGTTCTGCCAATTTTTTTAAATATTTCTTCTTCAATATGTGGTTGACATACGAACATAGTGGAGTGTAAAGCGTTTGTTAGTGCAATGTAAAGAGGCCCGTATGAGTTATGGCGAAGCGTAATTGAGGCCAATACAGCAGACGGATGGAAAAGTGCAGTTCCCCCTCTTTGGCAAATTTGAAATGTGCAGTTTGTTCCCTAAGTTTGTTCCCTGAGGTAAAGCGGCCTCAAAACTGTAAATTCTGCTCTCTTTGGTAAAATTCCACTCCCTGGGAGAATTGTGTAATTTAGAGGTGCCAGCTCACAATCACAACTCAAACGCAAACTGAGCTCTAATGGTTTTGCGTTAATTATTACCACAAATCAAGTGACTTGGAGCGGCTTGCACATAGAAGTTTAGTTCGGTACAACCGAATAGATACCAGCATTTTAGCAAACAATTTGTTGAACCCCATTTCAAGTTTATTTATGTATGTACTATTGTTGAGTAGGTTGAAATATTGAATAGTTTTCATATACATATGTAGCAATAGGTTTGTTTTTGTTTGTACATAATGAACCACTATTATGGAATAATTAACTACTGTACATATCTCGAAAATTTGAATGCGTGTACTTGAATTCAAACTGTGCGCCAAAATGTGTTGAATAATACGAATCCCTGTATTTGCAATACTCTAACTTATCATTGCTATTTGTAAGGGAGCTTTCAGAGTAAAAAGGAAAGTAAAAAGGAAAGTAAAATGGAAAGTAAAAAGGAAAATCTGTAAAACAACGCACGTGTCCAAAGCGGAATATTCCCAAAATTAAATATTAAATAATTCAAATTCAAATGCAGCAGCCAATGAGCGCTGAGGGCTGCGCACACAGCGCTATCCTGATTGGCCAGTGAGCTACGCTGATTGGCCAGTCAAATTCAAATTCTGAATATTCGAGTATCACGTCTATATTTTCGCGTCGGTTGTTTTACAGATTTTCCTTTTTACTTTCCATTTTACTTTCCTTTTTACTTATCTTTTTACTCTGAAAGCACCCTTAGAAATTGCAAAAAAACATTTATCCCAAACCGTTCACGTTTCAGCCATCTCACAAAACCCGAGCTGCTATGCGGAAACACTGAAAACATTGCGATACGCGCACAGAGCCCGCAATATATTCAGTCTGCCTGTGAGCGCCAGCAATTCGAATCCGGTTAAAAAGTTTTATTATTTTTTTATATCATATTTTTTTATAACTGATTTTTTTTTATTTTTTATTCAATTCAATAGTTTAATAGTTTTGATTAGTAACAACTAGTATATTCGGTTGGCCAAGTAGCGGCAATTCAAATCCGGTTACAGTTTGAATTGCAAAAAAATGCAATTTTTCGTTAGACAAGAATTATCACGATTTTTAAATAAAACCAAGAAAAATTTACCAGCTCAGTGTATGCATGCGGTCAAATTACCCACAAACCACGCAGCTCCAGAAATCGTCGAAACTAAAAACAAATCATCGAATTGGGAATTTTTTACTGAAATGTTCACCGAAAACTGTATTACAAAATTTTTAAAAACTATATTTCACTTTTCACAAAAAAAAATAATTTATTTTTTTGATAAAAATTCCAGAATTCATCGAGAATGGAATTTACGACGGATGACCAGATGCATGCCCTGATCGTACACCTTCGAGCCCATATTGATGCGTTGCAGCACAAGTTGGATGCCGGACAGGTGCGTCAGTGAGTGAGTGAGTGAGTGAGTGAGTGAGTGAGTGAGTGAGTGAGTGAGTGAGTGAGTGAGTGAGTGAGTGAGTGAGTGAGTGAGTGAGTGAGTGAGTGAGTGAGTGAGTGAGTGAGTGAGTGAGGTAGTGAGTGAGTGAAAAAACTCACCCATCAATGGAACAGCCATTAACTCACGGGACCTACTGTCTCTGAATACATAGTTCAATGCTCATCTAAGGTTATAGTTTTTAGAAAGTCTTACTTACATAAATAGTTTTTCGGTACATTTGTATGTGCCAACGTGCCCGGGCACATTGTGCCAGTACCATCCATTGTTGTACAGTATGTAATTGTTCATGCGTGAAGGCACCATTGATTGCTGGCACAAACTACACTCGTACACTGAGAACGTACATTCAATTCAGTGTGTACTATTATTATACTAGTGTACTTCAAACAAAGGTCTGTGTGTACATATTCTGCATTCTCTATGAACTACTGACTCTGTTTTTTTCTTTCATTTGCGCAAGATGTATTTATGGAAATTTCCCTGCTCTCACCGTGAATTTATTTACACTGAGAACGTACATCCAGCGTACATCCAGTATACGTCTGACAGACTTTTATTAGAAAATCTGGTCTGTAAAACTATCGGATCACAAGAACCAGATTTTTTTCCAATTTTGGATTATAACGGATTAATTATAAAATACGAAAAAAACGTGTTTTCAATTAAAAAACTAAGAATTCAAAATTCAAAAATTTTAATTTTAAATTTGTCAAATAAAAATGGTTTTTTGATTTTAATTAAAAATAAATTAAGAAAGTATGTTATTATTCATCATATTAATTATTCATTGCCATGATATTGGTTTTCCAACAGTTATAACCCTTACACACTTGCACAGATGCACATATTTTCTCTATGTAATAATACACCTTTGTTTATCCGTGTTCGTTTTCATAATCCAAAATGCGAAAAAAATTTAATCTTGCGTGCCGATAGTTTTACAAATCAGGATTCTAATAGAAGTCTGTCAGACGTATAAACAAGTGTCCTCCAATCAAAGATGTGTGTGTATTCTGCATTCTCTATAAACTACTGACTCTTTTTTTTCTTTCATTTGCTTCATGTATTTATGGATATTTCACTGAACTCATCGTGAATTTATTTACACTGAGAAGTGAGAGCGTACATCCAGTATTTACGGTCAGTATACAAGTGTCCTTTAATCAAAGGTTTGTATTCTGCATTCTCTATAAACTACTGAATCTGTTTTTTTTTCTTTCATTTGCGCAAGTCTGTATTTCTGGATATTTCCCGGATCTGATGAATGAATACCGATCATGATGTTTCATGAGTAGGAAAATTTTTTTTATGTTATTCTTGCTGTTTTTATCATCATTTCCCCGTTATAATCAGAGAACAACTTAATTTTAGAATGTGTGTGGCAAGATTTTACAAGATTTTGGTCATTCTGATTGTATTCCTTTACAAGTACGAATGTTTTCCTCAGTGTATACTGAAAAAAAACAAAAACAAAAAAGACACTACCCGCTGCACCGACTGTATATGTTAATCAGTTGATAGAACTATTCTAGTTTAGTTTTGAAAACAAGACCTCCTGGCCGAATTATGGTATGTAAGTTGTTCCGGCCAATCTGAATAGCTTCTTTCAGAAGCCGCAAGGTTCCATGGTTCGATTTTATCAAGCTCGTTAACGCTCATCTGATCTGCACTCAGTCAACCGAATAGGAAGAAGTTCCTGATTTTTTCCTCGTGAACAGTGAGAAGTTTACTAGAGAATTTCGGAAGCAGAAAGTTTCATGTTTCTTCTGATGAGTTCAGTTAAGATAAGTACAGACGAGTTTCAGACGAGTTCAGTTCAGTTAAGATAAGTACAGACGAGTTTCAGACGAGTTCAGTTCAGTTAAGATAAGTACAGACGAGTTTCAGATGAGTTCAGTTCAGTTAAGATAAGTACAGACGAGTTTCAGATGAGTTCAGTTCAGTTAAGATAAGTACAGACGAGTTTCAGATGAGTTCAGTTCAGTTAAGATAAGTACAGACGAGTTTCAGATGAGTTCAGTTCAGTTAAGATGAGTACAGACGAGTTTCAGATGAGTTCAGTTCAGTTAAGATAAGTACAGACGAGTTTCAGATGAGTTCAGTTCAGTTAAGATAAGTACAGACGAGTTTCAGATGAGTTCAGTTCAGTTAAGATAAGTAAAGACGAGTTTCAGATGAGTTCAGTTCAGTTAAGATAAGTACAGACGAGTTTCAGATGAGTTCAGTTCAGTTAAGATAAGTACAGACGAGTTTCAGATGAGTTCAGTTCAGTTAAGATAAGTACAGACGAGTTTCAGATGAGTTCCGTTCAGTTAAGATAAGTACAGACGAGTTTCAGACGAGTTTCAGTTCCGTTAAGCTGAAATGAGTTTAGTTCAGATTAGTTCAGATAAACTCAGAGGAGTTGTTGAGATGAGTTCAGATGAGTTCAGATGAGTTCGGAGGAGTTCAGATGAGTTCAGTTGAGTTCATCGTAGTTCATTTTCTCATAACCAATTACGACGCCTATACTCCTGTTTATATTCGTCATGACACTGGCGAAACGAGCTAATTTACCAAAGAGAGGGGAATTTCGTCAAAGAGGGGGGAATCGGCAGTTTTTAGGCCATTTTACCTACACCTTAGGGAACAAATTTAGTTTTTTGAAACAGCCATAGAGGGGGGAATTCCACTTTTCCCTCCCCTTCTCGTCCGCTAGTGCGTCATGACGCCCCTGGCTAGTGGCTGACGGTGGAACAGCTGGCTGTGTTCGGTTCTTGAACGCTTGCTGACGGTTGACATGACAACCAAGTATGTACATACAGTATGTAATGTACGGCACAGCTATGTATTATGTATGTACCATCGGCGAAGGAGCGAATCCTTCAAAGGGAGAACAATTTTTCCAAAGAGGGGAATTCACACTTTTTAGGACATTTTATCCATCTCTTAGTGAACAAATGAACTTTTTCAACTCGCCAAAGAGGGGGAATTCCACTTTTCCCTTCCCTTCTCGTCCGCTAGTGGTATGCAACAAGATTTATAAGACTGTCTTCACACACGATCTAAGTATAAACATACCGTACAAATCAGACATAAATATTTTTTCTCATGAAAATCCTGCCTATAACTTCACATGAATTTCACAATCATGGACTCTACATGACCGTGAACCAATTCTTTGGGCGCTTAAATGTTGGGAATTTGGTTATCTACTCCGATTTTAAAGAAAAGTCTAGGAATGTTTCTCAATAAAAAAAAACAAGCTTCGGATTCTTTCCGCTTTATTACACATACAATATACGTTTTCTAAATCAAAACTTATTTGAATATCCTGTTCAAGGGGGTAACGCTCACGAACACCCTGTACATACAGTAGGTAGTAAGTATACACACTGGCGGACGAGCTAAATTCCCAAAGGGAGGGGAATCTCTCCAAAGAGGGGGGAATTGGCAGAAATCAGGCCATTTTACCTACACCTGAAGGAACAAACTCTACTTTCTGAAATCCCCAAAGAGGGGGGAATTCCACTTTTTCGTTCTTCCCTCGTCCGCCAGTGCCTGTACATACAGTAGGTAGTAAGTAACGATCAGAGGTACATGCAAATGTATAAAACCAGATAAAACATGTTCCATTGTGAGCTTTCTGCATAGATTCTGCGATAAGTACACATGAACCACTACCGGACGAGGGAAGAAAGTAAAAGTTTAATTACCCTTTTCGACGATTAAAAAAATTACGTTTTTTTCCTAAGGTGTATATAAAATGGCCTGAAAACTGCCATTTCCCCCGCTTTGACGATATTCCCCTCCCTTTGAAGGATTAGCTAGTCCGCCAGAGACATGAACTCTGTTTGTGTATAGGCCGCATAATTGATTATAAGAAATGGTTTAAAACTAAGAGAACCAATGGCATGGCCAGAACCAGATTCTCAAGTCCAGAACCGGATTCTCAAGCAACTAATTTTCTGTGCCACGTTTTAGCCAGTTTTTTTTAATTTCTTAGAATCAGATTCTCAAGTCCAGAACCGGATTCTCAAGTAAGAAATTTTCTGTGCCACGTTTTGGGTTTTCTTATAAACAATTACGAGGCCTATAGATGGCTACTTAACCACAACTCATGACTCACTCTCAGTATAGTACGTTATCCAGATATTCATGTTTGTATGTATGTACGTCTAAAAGTACGTTACGTTTTGGTCTACCACTTACCCATACTAATACATGTATGTAACTATGTAATGTTGAGATGAGTTCAGATGAGTTCAGATGAGTTCGGAGGAGTTCAGATGAGTTCAGTTGAGTTCATCGTAGTTCATTTTCTCATAACCAATTACGACGCCTATACTCCTGTTTATATTCGTCATGACACTGGCGAAACGAGCTAATTTACCAAAGAGAGGGGAATTTCGTCAAAGAGGGGGGAATCGGCAGTTTTTAGGCCATTTTACCTACACCTTAGGGAACAAATTTAGTTTTTTGAAACAGCCATAGAGGGGGGAATTCCACTTTTCCCTCCCCTTCTCGTCCGCTAGTGCGTCATGACGCCCCTGGCTAGTGGCTGACGGTGGAACAGCTGGCTGTGTTCGGTTCTTGAACGCTTGCTGACGGTTGACATGACAACCAAGTATGTACATACAGTATGTAATGTACGGCACAGCTATGTATTATGTATGTACCATCGGCGAAGGAGCGAATCCTTCAAAGGGAGAACAATTTTTCCAAAGAGGGGAATTCACACTTTTTAGGACATTTTATCCATCTCTTAGTGAACAAATGAACTTTTTCAACTCGCCAAAGAGGGGGAATTCCACTTTTCCCTTCCCTTCTCGTCCGCTAGTGGTATGCAACAAGATTTATAAGACTGTCTTCACACACGATCTAAGTATAAACATACCGTACAAATCAGACATAAATATTTTTTCTCATGAAAATCCTGCCTATAACTTCACATGAATTTCACAATCATGGACTCTACATGACCGTGAACCAATTCTTTGGGCGCTTAAATGTTGGGAATTTGGTTATCTACTCCGATTTTAAAGAAAAGTCTAGGAATGTTTCTCAATAAAAAAAAACAAGCTTCGGATTCTTTCCGCTTTATTACACATACAATATACGTTTTCTAAATCAAAACTTATTTGAATATCCTGTTCAAGGGGGTAACGCTCACGAACACCCTGTACATACAGTAGGTAGTAAGTATACACACTGGCGGACGAGCTAAATTCCCAAAGGGAGGGGAATCTCTCCAAAGAGGGGGGAATTGGCAGAAATCAGGCCATTTTACCTACACCTGAAGGAACAAACTCTACTTTCTGAAATCCCCAAAGAGGGGGGAATTCCACTTTTTCGTTCTTCCCTCGTCCGCCAGTGCCTGTACATACAGTAGGTAGTAAGTAACGATCAGAGGTACATGCAAATGTATAAAACCAGATAAAACATGTTCCATTGTGAGCTTTCTGCATAGATTCTGCGATAAGTACACATGAACCACTACCGGACGAGGGAAGAAAGTAAAAGTTTAATTACCCTTTTCGACGATTAAAAAAATTACGTTTTTTTCCTAAGGTGTATATAAAATGGCCTGAAAACTGCCATTTCCCCCGCTTTGACGATATTCCCCTCCCTTTGAAGGATTAGCTAGTCCGCCAGAGACATGAACTCTGTTTGTGTATAGGCCGCATAATTGATTATAAGAAATGGTTTAAAACTAAGAGAACCAATGGCATGGCCAGAACCAGATTCTCAAGTCCAGAACCGGATTCTCAAGCAACTAATTTTCTGTGCCACGTTTTAGCCAGTTTTTTAAATTTCTTAGAATCAGATTCTCAAGTCCAGAACCGGATTCTCAAGTAAGAAATTTTCTGTGCCACGTTTTGGGTTTTCTTATAAACAATTACGAGGCCTATAGATGGCTACTTAACCACAACTCATGACTTCTATAGTACGTTATCCAGATATTCATGTTTGTATGTATGTACGTCTAAAAGTACGTTACGTTTTGGTCTACCACTTACCCATACTAATACATGTATGTAACTACAATATGTATGTACCTGTACGTGTACCTTACATAACTCCGTACTTATGTACCCACGAAAATACGTACTTTATATTTATTCAAACAATTCATATACACCCGAGAGATCTGTTATTTTGGCATATTTCGAAATTCGTTCGTAACACTAGCGGATGAGAAGGGGTGGAAAAGTTAAATGCCCCCTCTTTGGTCCTTCGTAAAGTGGATCTTAAATGCCTAAGGTCAAGGTAAAATGGCCTAATTTCTGCCAATTCCCCCTCTTTGAAAAAATTCCCCTCACTAGTCTGGAGGTATGGCTCGTCCGCCCGTGCTACATACCCACGGAGCATTATAAGTTAGCAAGATAACAATTAGTTATATTTTTACTCTTCAAAAGTGTTGTAAGATATTGATTTGCCCCATTTTCTTTTTGTTACAATTTTTTTATTAGTCATCATTAGTAATAAGGGTTATCATATCATAAATACTGGAAAAAATTCCCGTTGAGAACTAAGATTTGCTTATCTTACAGTATCTTTCACTCATTGTCATCTGTTACTTGTCTCACCGCCTATCCTGAATTTCGTGATTCTCAGACAGTTTTTGGCGCGCGATTTGAATTCAAAACAATTTTGGCGGGCATTCATTTTTTTTGTCAAAAAAATATCTTGTTTTCCTATGTTACTTGGCTATCAATGTACTTAACGGATCCATAGAAAAAACGTTTGATACAACAGCTCGGTCAGGGTTTCTTGTTATCAAACATTAATTTTGTGGGCCGGTTATGCACGTATGCAATTTGTTAAATGCAATCTTAGAATGCTTCACAATATTGTGTGAAAAAGAATTCATTTCTCAAAAATTTGAAAGTTCATCACAAACAGTATTGAATTCAAAAGGCGCGCCAGGAAGTTTATGGCTAATGAGAAACCCTGGATCGGCTATAACACTGGCGGACGAGCCAATCTGCCAAAGGGAGGGGAATTTTGCTAAATAGGGGGGAATTGGCAGTTCGAAGTCTATTTTTCCTACACCTTAGGGAGCACATTTTAGTTTTTGAAAACTCCAAAGAGGGGAGAATTCCACTTTTCCGTCCCCTTCTCGTCCGCTAGTGGGCTATAGCAATATACCTGGAAATCTGCTTATTATCCGGAAAGATTGTTGTTAATAAACATCAAGTACGACGAGGGATGGAATGAACTGGCGGACGAGGGAATATCGGAAAACTGGAATCCCCCCCCCCCCCCTTAGCGTTTCAAATATTAGATTTTGTTTCGTAAGGTGTAGTTAAAAAGGCCTGAAAATGCGAATTCCCCCTCTTTGTCGACATTCCCCTCCTTTTGAAAGATTGGCTCGTTCGTGCTGCTTATTATGCGGAAAAACTGTTGTTAATAAACATGAAGTACGACGAGTGGTGGAAATGTACCTTTCCTTTGTTTAATCACGTACAGATGAGGATAATAAAGAATAAAAAATCGTATTATTAGTATAAACAAGTATGTAATTAGTGTATTTTCGAAATTGAAATATATGGGAGGAAACTTAAATAAAATGTCTAAACGAAACAGGAAATGTATACAAAGAAGTTCTGAAAAAAGTTGCCACTCCGACTATGAAGGCACCCTTATTATGGGTACTGTAGGGGCTCACTCAATCGTCACTATAGCTTCCGTAATTCATTATGAGAAAAACCAAATCCGGATTACGACCGACGGATTTCCAGTGAATTAGATTTTTACCACGCATAAATTTTACTATTTTCATTGCCTGCCTATTGAATACTTTCTTATTTTTTTTCAAAAATGTTTTGGTTGAAATGTTTAATTTTATGTTTATAAAACATAAATTCGGTTCTAATATTCTTTTAAAAATTATAAAATTGAAGTATGTAATAAATTTAGCACGTTTGACGTCAAAAACTATATCGAATTCGAATTTTGTCCCGAATCTGAGACAAATTTTTTCGTCATAAGACAATTTCCCGGCATGAAGTGACATAGGCATGTACACATCATGACTGGGAAAAATCTTATTCATCTCTTTATACAATGAAATAGTGTCCGTCAGTGGGTCAGTTACAAAAATGAAAAAAGCTGAAAAATTGTTCCCGTTTCACGCTCACTATTAGTTCAAAAACCGGCAACATTTTATAAGATGGTTTTAACCCGTTAAAACTTGAGGATGTCATCCTCGGTTTATTTTTGGACAGTTACACAATTGCCTCGAGTTGGTTTTTGAGAACGAACGAATTAGAACGGTTGATTTGTGCGAACTCGTCCTATACGGGATCACCCGTGGAAAAACGCACTTTTTTCCCAGATGTATGAACTCGCTGCATACATTTAATATTATGACTTTAGTTTTATATCAAGATTACTATCAAGTCGACCATGATGAACAACATAAGCTTACTATGATCTCCATACTTGGAGTATATTTCCACGAACGTGAAAATGCGTGACCGCCAGCTGGGTGTCACAGTTAAACGACAATTAAATCTGTTTGTACGCATCGCCGTTGAAAAATTGTTCACGTTTCACGCTCACTATTAGTTCAAAAACCGGCAACATTTTATCAGATGGTTTTAACCGCAAATTTCCAAACCCCAAAAATTTTCCTAGAATTTTTCCCAAACACGAAATTTTATGCGAGCATACAAATGTGGGTAACCACTGAAATAATACCGCTGCGCGGGCCTAACGCGCTTGTCCTCGCTCCCGCTCGGACAAGCCAGCCTCACGATAGGTAATCGGGGGTTAACGGACAATAAAACTTCATTTGGAAGACAAATTTTGGTGACAAATAAACGGCATTTAGAAACAATTCTAGGAAAATTTTTGGGGTTTGGCATTTTGCGTTTTAACCCATCGAAACCCATTGTAGTAATATGCTATCCTCGGTTTATTTTTGGACAGTTATGCAATCGCCTCGAGTTGTTTTTGAGACTAAAATAGTTGGCCCACGGGACTCAATAGTATTGAAAGCAAAATTGTTTTCCCACGGGACTCAACTGCATTGAAATTTCGCCCACGGGACTCAACTGTATTAAAAGCCCCACGGGACTCAACTGTATAGAAACTAAAATAGTTTGACTACGGGACTCAACTGCATTGAAACTAAAATAGTTTGCTCACGGAACTCAATAGTATTGGAAGCAAAATTGTTGTCCCACGGGACTCAACTGCATTGAAATTTTGCCCACGGGACTCAACTGTATTGAAAGGCCCACGGGACTCAACTGTATAGAAACTAAAATAGTTTGTCCACGGGACTCAACTGCATTGAAACTAAAATAGTTTGTCCACGGGACTCAATAGTATTGAAAGCACAATTGTTTTCCCACGGGACTCAACTGCATTGAAATTTTGCCCACGGGATACAACTGTATTGAAACTAAAATAGTTTGCCCACGGGACTCAATAATATTGAAAGCAAAATTGTTTTCTCACGGGACTCAACTGCATTGAAATTTTGCCCACGGGACTCAACTGTATTGAAAGCCCCACGAGACTCAACTGTATAGAAACTAAAATAGTTTGACCACGGGACTCAACTGCATTGAAACTAAAATAGTTTGCCCACGGGACTCAATAGTATTGAAAGCAAAATTGTTTTCCCACGGGACTCAACTGCATTGAAATTTTGCCTACGGGACTCAACTGTATTGAAAGCCCCACGGGACTCAACTGTATAGAAACTAAAATAGTTTGACCACGGGACTCAACTGCATTGAAACTAAAATAGTTTGCCCACGGGACTCAATAATATTGAAAGCAAAATTGTTTTCCCACGGGACTCAACTGCATTGAAATTTTGCCCACGGGACTCAACTGTATTGAAAGCCCCACGGGACTCAACTGTATAGAAACTAAAATAGTTTGACCACGGGACTCAACTGCATTGAAACTAAAATAGTTTGCCCACGGGACTCAAATGCATTGAAACTAAAATAGTTTGCCCACGGGACTCAATAATATTGAAAGCAAAATTGTTTTCCCACGGGACTCAACTGCATTGAAATTTTGCCCACGGGACTCAACTGTATTGAAAGCCCCACGGGACTCAACTGTATAGAAACTAAAATAGTTTGACCACGGGACTCAACTGCATTGAAACTAAAACAGTTTGCCCACGGGACTCAATTGTATTGAAAGCAAAATTGTTTTCCCACGGAACTCAACTGCATTGAAATTTAGCCCACGGGACTCAACTGTATTGAAAGCCCCACGGGACTCAATAGTATTGAAAGCAAAATTGTTTTCCCACGGGACTCAACTGCATTGAAATTTCGCCCACGGGACTCAACTGTATTGAAAGCCCCACGGGACTCAACTGTATAGAAACTAAAATAGTTTGACTACGGGACTCA
Organism: Daptonema setosum; assembly: GCA_964036265.1. Classification (NCBI taxonomy): domain Eukaryota; kingdom Metazoa; phylum Nematoda; class Chromadorea; order Monhysterida; family Xyalidae; genus Daptonema; species Daptonema setosum. The sequence goes on along the minus strand of OZ038448.1, from coordinate 23,440,191 downwards.
ACTGCATTGAAACTAAAATAGTTTGCTCACGGGACTCAATAGTATTGAAAGCAAAATTGTTGTCCCACGGGACTCAACTGCATTGAAATTTTGCCCACGGGACTCAACTGTATTGAAAGGCCCACGGGACTCAACTGTATAGAAACTAAAATAGTTTGTCCACGGGACTCAACTGCATTGAAACTAAAATAGTTTGTCCACGGGACTCAATAGTATTGAAAGCACAATTGTTTTCCCACGGGACTCAACTGCATTGAAATTTTGCCCACGGGATACAACTGTATTGAAACTAAAATAGTTTGCCCACGGGACTCAATAATATTGAAAGCAAAATTGTTTTCTCACGGGACTCAACTGCATTGAAATTTTGCCCACGGGACTCAACTGTATTGAAAGCCCCACGGGACTCAACTGTATAGAAACTAAAATAGTTTGACCACGGGACTCAACTGCATTGAAACTAAAATAGTTTGCCCATGGGACTCAATAGTATTGAAAGCAAAATTGTTTTCCCACGGGACTCAACTGCATTGAAATTTTGCCTACGGGACTCAACTGTATTGAAAGCCCCACGGGACTCAACTGTATAGAAACTAAAATAGTTTGACCACGGGACTCAACTGCATTGAAACTAAAATAGTTTGCCCACGGGACTCAATAATATTGAAAGCAAAATTGTTTTCCCACGGGACTCAACTGCATTGAAATTTTGCCCACGGGACTCAACTGTATTGAAAGCCCCACGGGACTCAACTGTATAGAAACTAAAATAGTTTGACCACGGGACTCAACTGCATTGAAACTAAAATAGTTTGCCCACGGGACTCAAATGCATTGAAACTAAAATAGTTTGCCCACGGGACTCAATAATATTGAAAGCAAAATTGTTTTCCCACGGGACTCAACTGCATTGAAATTTTGCCCACGGGACTCAACTGTATTGAAAGCCCCACGGGACTCAACTGTATAGAAACTAAAATAGTTTGACCACGGGACTCAACTGCATTGAAACTAAAACAGTTTGCCCACGGGACTCAATTGTATTGAAAGCAAAATTGTTTTCCCACGGAACTCAACTGCATTGAAATTTAGCCCACGGGACTCAACTGTATTGAAAGCCCCACGGGACTCAACTGTATAGAAACTAAAATAGTTTGACCACGGGACTCAACTGCAATGAAACTAAAATAGTTTGCCCACGGGACTGAATAGTATTGAAAGCAAAATTGTTTTCCCACGGGACTCAACTGCATTGAAAATTTGCCCACGGGACTCAACTGTATTGAAAGCCCCACGGGACTCAACTGTATAGAAACTAAAATAGCTTAACCACGGAACTCAACTGCATTGAAACTAAAATAGTTTGCCAACGGGACTCAATAGTATTGAAAGCAAAATTGTTTTCCCACGGGACTCAACTGCATTGAAATTTTGCCCACGGGACTCAACTGCATTGAAACTAAATTAGTTTGCCCACGCCACGGGACTCAATAATATTGAAAGCAAAATTGTTTTCCCACGGGACTCAACTGCATTGAAATTTTGCCCACGGGACTCAACTGTATTGAAAGCCCCACGGGACTCAACTGTATATAAACTAAAATAGTTTGACCACGGGACTCAACTGTATTGAAACTAAAATAGTTTGCCCACGGGACTCAATAGTATTGAAAGCAAAATTTTTTTCCCACGGGACTCAACTGCATTGAAGTTTTGCCCACGGGACTCAACTGTATTGAAAGCCCCACGGGACTCAACTGTATAGAAA
>OZ038448.1:23415923-23433423 GCA_964036265.1 Daptonema setosum | reverse complement strand
GGTGCTCTTTCTAAATTTCAATTTTGAGATCAATGCGATACAACCACTATCAAAGGCGGCTTGGTACCAAGGTAATTGGTTTGGATGAATGTATATAATGGTGCAGGCCTTCATTTTATCTGATTACATTGCAACCAAAGCATCCAAACCAGCTGGTTTACCATACAGGATAAGTAGAATATTTAACATTTGTATAGCCATAATTGGTCAGTCTACAAAAATCTTCAACATTTGTATATTCAGCATTCAATATATAACATCCAAGAATAATAATATTAAAAAAAAGTTACAGATAATACTCGTTTTTCATAGAGCCCGCAAAATAAGAAGTTGGGAAAAAGTTGTGAAAGATGTCTTATTGGAGTACACAACAACTACAGTACATTACAAAAATATGTGAACAAAATCTTGAAGTTATGACAAGTATTCTACAGAGGTTCTCTTAGCAGATTGGCTAGAAGCGAAAGTTCTAGCTGAAGTTTCGGCGACTCTTCCAAATTCTTACGCTCCCAGCCAATCAGCGACGAAGACCTATTTGATGTAGCTGCGGGCACAGTTGCCATAGCTTCAGGGATTTCGTCACTTTTTGTCCCATACTGTATTTATCACCTCAACCGCTCGAAAACGCAACAGTCGTTATCTTCAAAGTTTGTAGAGCAAGTTAATAAAAGCAGGTGCGACACAAACTTTTTCGTCGCTAGGATTAAAATTTGATGACATTGGGGATATCGGCCAATGTCCGATGATACAAAATCAACGAAAAACAGTTCTAATATATATAGGATTTTCTAGAAATATATAGAATGTACAGGGTGGGCCAAAAAAAAACTCTGCGATTTTATGAGACCATAACTTTCGCTGTGGACGATGAATTTATTTGAAATTCACAGGTTATTTCAATAACATATTAACTTAATTTTCTCTAAAATTTCAATAGGATATCTAACACACACCGGCCACACGGTCAGAATATATGAAAATTTCACTTTTGTCTTTAAACGGCGTCAGTATTGGGAAGAGAAATCATGTGCATGCAACTTATAAGCCTTAACTTGTTTATGAATTCAACAAATGAACTAAACAACTGTTCAAAAAATAAATAAAAGGTAATTGGTTAATTAATAAAAAAAATTCTAAACCATTCTCCTAATAACGCGGTACTTCTAGTGCTAAACTGTTTTTCATGTCTGTTACCGGCTGTTAAGTTCCAATTCAGCGATATTTCGGTCCAAATACGTTACTTTTTCCTCAATACTTCAAGTTCATTGATTAAAAATTCTATATTTATGAAAAACATGCTCGCTCTGCCTATACGTCAATGTTTTTTGGCGAACGTTAGCCGGCGCGGTTCAAGCTTGTTAAAAAGCTGGTTATGGCAAAAGTTGAGTTTTCCACGTACCGTGGTTGTTTATCTCGCAAATTTCATGCTTATATGCATTGCATGTCTTTGAAATTTTAAGACGATAAAAAATAACAAATCATTGAGATATTCTGAGAATTTCCTTTAAATTCACCAATAAAAATCAACTCTAAGGTAATGCCGTACATCAGACAAGGGAACAAAAAGCAATCATTCTACTGTAAGAGTTTTCTATTCACATTGAAACTAAATTTAGACCGAATTGCTACTTAAACCAATTTCCTTTAATCCTTGTTTTAGTATTTAGTTCACTCGTTCAATTCAGTAATAGAATAATACCTAAAACTAACTTATACACATTATTTCTCTTTGAAATAATGACGCCGTTTAAAGGAAAAACTGAAATTTGCGTGTATCCAGATCGTGTGGCCGGTGTGTGTTAGATATCTCATTGAAATTTTAGAGAAAATTAAGTTGATATGTTATTGAAATAACCTGCAAATTTCAAAGAAATTCATCGTCCACAGCAAGAGTTATGGTCTCACAAAATCCCAGATTTTTTTTGGCCCACCCTGTATATACAAATATATAGATATAAATATTTCTAGGATATCTCCGTCGCCCAGTAAGAGCACTCAATCACGCAGTATCATGACCAGTCCGTTACCTGCTGAGGTTACAACTCACTAACTCACTCACTGACTCACTCACTGACTCACTCACTCATTCACTTACTCACTCACTCACTCACTCACTCACTCACACCCACCCACCCACTCACTCACTCACTCATTCACTCATTCACTCACTCACTCACTCACTCACTCACTCACTCACTCACTCACTCACTCACTCACTCACTCACTCACTCACTCACTCACTCACTCACTCACTCACTCACTCACTCACTCACTCACTCACTCACTCACTCACTCACTCACTCACTCACTCACTCACTCACTCACTCACTCACTCACTCACTCACTCACTCACTCACTCACTCACTCACTCACTCACTCACTCACTCACTCACTCACTCACTCACTCACTCACTCACTCACTCACTCACTCACTCACTCACTCACTCACTTACTCACTCACTCACTCACTCACTCACTCACTCACTCACTCAATCGTTCTATCACTCACTCACTCACTCATTCACTCGTTCACCCACTCACAGGAAACCCCCTCCACGCCAAGCTCCAGCAGCAGTGGTGACTACAACGAGGCTGAATTACTCGTGCTCAAACAGATTGAATGGTTGCAGGAGGGAAGATATCACGGTGAGTCAGTCAGTCAGTCAGTCAGTCTGTCTGTCAGTCAGTCAATCAGTCAGTCAGTCAGTCAGTCAGTCAGTCAGTCAGTCAGTCAGTCAGTCAGTCAGTCAGTCAGTCAGTCAGTCAGTCAGTCAGTCAGTCAGTCAGTCAGTCAGTCAGTCAGTCAGTCAGTCAGTCAGTCAGTCAGTCAGTCAGTCAGTCAGTTAGCTAGTCAGTCCGTCAGTTTGTCATTCGGTCAGTCAGTCAGTGAGTCATTCAGTCAGTCATTCAATCAGTCGCCAGTTAAACAATCATTCGTTGTGTCATATCCAGTCAGTCAGCCAGTCCATCAGTCATCCATTCAGTCATCCATTCAGTCAGTCAGTCAGTCATTCAGTCAGTCAGTCAGTCAGTCAGTCAGTCAGTCAGTCAGTCAGTCAGTCAGTCAGTCAGTCAGTCAGTCTACGCCTCTTACTTATGCATGCATGAACATGTATCTGGTATGTACATTAAGTACTCCCTGATGTGTCATTAAGGGTCATGACTACTGACACCCTTAAATTTGGCAACGATCATTCGTGTTGACATCACTCATGTACAGGGTGTGCTAGTATTACTGCTATTTACCATAACTTGGCTTAGTGACTCAGTGCTTTCCTGCTTGTGATAAAGCAGATTTCGTTATTTAGTGGTCTGGTTCGAATTTACAAGGTAGACTTTTCATCCACTGATTCGCCGATTTTTTTATTTTGTCGTGAAGGCTTAGACTTACAGTACAATACGGTGCGGAACCGAATGCGTTCGCACCGCACTCATGAAGAAGTACGTTCTTCATGCGGGGTTTACCGCACTTTCAATCCGGTTCATACCATAAAACGCACTAGAGTGCGGTACACAACGGTTCAGTTACTACTGGCTACAACTTGGATAGTATTTGAGCGCGGTGTACAGGGTGGTCTAATATAATGGCTTATGCGTGTCAGTCAGCGTAGAATTGTGATACCCATGTGGCATATTTAGTCTGTCGTAGTACCATACGATATTTATACAAATACAAATGTATGTACGTACCTACTACCGGGTGGTAAAGTATGGAGAGGTCTGAGAGGATGTTGTGGAATACCATCTTCAAAATTTATGTACCATGTAAAATCATAAAATGTTCAACCCCTTTTTAAACTGCATTTTCTTATCTACAGTAGTCATAAATATACGCGCCAACGGTTGATTTCAATTCGAATTGAAGTCTATTTCAATAAACCACGGATGAGTTGTACATGTGCATATTCGTAGGTACGCTTTTCATGTATGCATGTTCAGTATATGTATATCGTTGTTTTATTGACCATTGCTTTTCCCTTATCCTGTCTGCGACCAGCTGCCTCGTTCAACCCTGCTTCCTGGATACATGCACACAATGGAATGGTGTATTTTGAGAACGGATGCAGTTTTCCGATAAGTCGCTTGTTAGAACACCCGATTCATTAGGTGCTTTCACTTTATTGATCAAAAGTAAGATCACCGAAAACATGGCGCGCGTCAAAAAGTATTCTCTTGATATTTCTTATCCTGTCTGCGACCAGCTGCCTGGTCTGCTGGTTCCTGGATACACGCATACAATGGTGTATCTAAGAACGGATGCACTTGTCCAATAAGCCGCTTGTTAGAACACCCGACTCAAACAGGTGCTCCGCTTCCCTGAGCTGTCTTGACCGATTTTAGTATCTAATATCCTTTTATTGGAATTAATCTTGAAGATCACCGAAAAAATGGCTCGCATTCAAAACTTAGTCTGCCGATCATTTAAAAATGCTACTTAAATTTTTCTTTGGTCATTGTTTTACCTTATCCTGTCTGTGTCCAGCCGCCTCGTCTACTGGTTCCTGGGTGCATGCACACAATGGTGTTTTCCGTTTTCCTGACCTGTCTTGACTTGACCGACTGTTTTTAACATGAAAACTATGTATCATTCGTGATAGAAAACAGGTTGTTGAGCGTTGAGCACAGAACGTCCATATTGAGCATGTCATCAACTTCAATATGTTTTCTATGTGTCTGGAACTTGTGACCATATGATTTGTACGTCCGTTGATAAAGCTGCTAACAATTTCGCTTTCACTTGCAAAAAATATTACAAACGCTGCATTCTCAATGAAATGGGAATCGCTCTAGATGGCTCAGTAAATCCGGCAACAGCCACGTACGAAGTATACAATCGTAATGAAGCGGATTATATCTAGCCACTCACAATACATAAAGAAGATGATGGAGTTCGATATAAGCGCACAGAACATGAGCATACCTGTTTTGTATGCCATACCTAAACTTCATAAAAATCCTGTGAAATTCCGATACATCGCTGGAACAGCTTCTTCTAGCGCTAAACCTGTAGCATTAATGTTACACTCAATACTTAAGCACATGAAAAATCATTTAATTCACTACTGCCAAACAGCTGAGCGAAGGAGTGGTTATAAGCTATACTTTTCGATTGATAACAGCGTTGCGGTAATCAATTACTTCAACAAATTCAATGTCGTTATCGATAGCATTGCTACATTCGATTTCAGTACACTGTACACAAAACTGAACCATACATGTATTAAGAGTAGCATGGCAGAGTTTACCAAACTACTGTTTAATAACCATGGCAAACAATACATAAGCGTTCCAAAATCACAATACGGTAAACCATTTTACACTAATGAAACAAAGAACGACACAAATCGTTTATTATTTACACAGACTCAAGTTATCAACATGATATGTTTTATCATAGATGAAAGCTATGTACGCATCGGTGATCAAGTGTACAGACAGAAGGCTGGTATACCGATGGGCGGTAATGCTAGTCCTATGATTGTAGATATCACACTTTCTTGGCTCGAATTTCAATACATGAAAAAACACAAACCATGGAATAAAGAACAGTTCATTACTAGATATATTGATGACATTTTGTCTATTAACGTGGACTTTGAATCTCATGTGCAACTAATGTACCCACCAGAACTAGAACTCAACAAAGAATCTCCAAATAACAATGAAATCAGTTATCTCGATATAACGTTCAATACTGCTGAATCTAGTACCAAAATTTACAATAAAACTGATGTTTTTGATTTCGATGTCAATCGTGCATTTCACAATGATAGCTGCGTTCATCCTAAGCTCATCAACGGTGTTATTATAGGCCAGTTACTCCGATTCAGTCGTATTTCTAGCACTCTTCCTGATTTTAAATTAACGTTGCAAAAATATACCGATCAGTTGAAAACCAAAGGCCATAATCCACATGACATCATTAACTCACTCTGCACGTTTTGTAGTAGATACAACAATAAATTATGGAAATTCGGACTTTTGGATCATAAATCGGTGGTTCAGAAAATTCTTACACCGATCAGTGTCAATCTAACTGGCAACCTATTCTAATAATATCGATCTTTTATGTTAACTAGTCAACAGTCGACCGCACAAGTTGTCCACACTGCTGCACTAGCATAGTACTCTACATTATATAGATACACGCAAACATCTTTAGTTATGCTTTTTAGCTGAATTCTACATACACATTAGATTTCGCACATAATTTTGTTTTTGAAATATTTTTTTTTTACTTTGTTTTTCTCTTTTATTCTGTATGATTGGAATGATTGGAATTAAAAGTGTAGATTAGTCGATGGCAAGGTAGACTTCTGACGATGACGGAGCCTTGCCATCGGAACATTGGGTCAAGCCCTTTAATTCCGTCGAAACCCAATGTTCCTTACCTCCTATCCTACTGTTTCAAATTGTATGTTTGAATATACTTCTTTTATTGTCAAAAACATTGTTTCTCAAATTCATGTGTAATTTCTGTCTTCTTTGTGTTTTTTAAATGAAATTGTATGGGTTCTCAGCGAAAAAACAACCACTTTTCGGTAAAAGTTTGACATCTTTTGGAAAAAAATAGATTTATCCATAATAATTGTATGAATAAAAGCCAAAGATATGCCAGTCAAAAAGAAGCAAACCGCAATTCAATCTGATTCTTAGTCACTGAGTTATTACCCTCCAAAGTTGTGTGGTTTTTATTGACCCGCCCTGTATGTACATACAGGGTGGCTCAAAAAAAAGCTTGCGCGTTTGAGCGATTATTGTGAAAGTTGTAGACAAGCTGTAAGATTGCGGTATAGCGCATTCGATTCGGCATGTTTTTTTCTACAAATTAATGTCATATGATGAGTTTCAGAAGTTTGCAGCAGCAGCGGCATATCTTTATTCAAAATACGCGCCCAAAGGATCATGCGCACGTGAGCAAAGTGAGATCGTGTTAATGTGCTCTGTATCGCACACTGCTTGCACGTTTGTCGGTTTAAATAAATTAATTCAGTTTTTAATGATGAAGAAGCATTGTTTCTGTCTGTCAGCTCCTCTAAAAATTATCAATTGTAACCGAAAGAACGTTTTGATGGATTTCAGCCACCGCCCACCATGGTTGCTTTCTGTAGGGTGTATCCATGAATGATCACTTGACAATAGTTTCGAGCTTTATTAAATTTTAAATATCACTATAATGTTTGATATTGTTCTGTTTCACAAATGATGGTTGTGTTTTTGGTTTTATATGCAATTATCTTAGTTATTAACCATGCTTTATTGCACACTAAGCCGAAATGTTGCGAAAAATTAGACGTTTTTTTAAATTGACTGGTAAAATCAGAAATTTTTTTAGAAGAAACTTAAGTCTCATATTATTTTGTAGGCAAAAACAAACTCTTTCGAGTGCGCCATACCGCAATCCCACAGCTTGTCTACAGCTTTTACAATAACCGCTCAAACGCGCAAGCTTTTTTTTGAGCCACCCTGTACAATGGTGTATTTTGATAACGACTGCACTTGTTCGATTAACCGCTTGTAGAACACTAGTTAAAAACAGGTGCTCTCGCTTTCTTGACCGACTTGAAGAGCTCATTCTCATTTGATTGAAAATCATCATATAGACCACCGAAAAAAATGACGAGCTTTCAAAAATTGACTCCCGAACTTTTGAAAATGTTACATTGCCAAAATCTTATGATTAACAGGAAACGCTGAACAGGCTTTATGAGCAGCAGTAGCGGACGAGAAGGGGTGGAAAGGCGGAATCCTCCCCTCTTTGGCAGTTTCAAAAAGTTGCGTTTGTACCTCAAGGCGTAGGTAAAACTAAGAAATTTCTGCTAATTCCCTTTCTTTGACGAAATTCCCTCCCATTAGAGAACCGTACGCCAGTGATTAGTAGTCAAGTTCGAATAGCATGTGAATGGATTTCGAAATCAAACCACTCGAGGTTGTACCTGATCGGTGAGTCATTTCACTGAATTATGATCGTATTCGCGTACTTGGCACAAACACCGATTTGAGATTGCGAATTGCGAAACATCACCTTCTCATGTTGTAAACATGATAACTGTCCGACTTTCTACCATACAGCTGATTAGTCGAGTTGATTTTAGCTAGTCATCACCTTCTATCATATACATTATGTATCACGCCACCCTGGATAGGCTATACCAGACGGTATTTCGACTGTGCCGTAATTTCTTGAGGCTTACATAGACAGTGTCCGTCTAAGACCATGGTCATGGTCATGCCATTTTATGTCTTCGCAATAAAGTCGGAAAGTCTAACCGGCACGAATAAAAAAAAACCGGTGTTCAAGTCCAGTCTGGCCACTTGCCGGACGGGAAGGGGTGGGGAAATTGGAATTCCCCCCTCTTTGGCAATTTTAAAAGGTATATTTTGTTCCTTAAGATGTACATAGGTAAAATAGCCTAAAAACTGCCGATTCCACCCCTCTTTGGCGAAATTCCTCTCTCTTTTTATGAGTTTTTATGTAGCTCTTCGCCAGTGAGTCTGGCAATCAATAATTAATTGTATTTTTATTGTTGTCCTGTCAAGAGTGCCTCCAAGGAGTTTACCTTTCATGGCTGGCTAATCTTCTTTATTTAATGTCGTTTCATGCCTGTGATTAGTCTTACTCTTGGAAGAAGTTTCGCTCGAACTGTGCACGGAAAAGTTTTTTTTTTGTTTCAGAACATACATACAATATGTACAGTATTCTTTAGTATCCCGCGGTATATGACAGATCCTAGAACGATGTGCATACAACCACAATCGGATTCAATAAACTTCAGTAATAAAACTGATACAAGTTGAATATAGTAATTCCTTATGTTGGGGCTTAGGCTTAGTGATAGGCTTAGGCTTAGTGATAGGCTTAGGCTTAGTGATAGGCTTAGGCTTAGTGATAGGCTTAGGCTTAGTGATAGGCTTAGGCTTAGTGATAGGCTTAGTCTTAATGATAGGCTTATGCTTTATGATAGGCTTAGGCTTAGTGATAGGCTTAGGCTTAGTGATAGGCTTAGGCTTAGTGATAGACTTAGGCTTAGTGATAGGCTTAGTCTTAGTGATAGGCTTAGGCTTAGTGATAGGCTTAGGCTTAGCGATAGGCTTAGGCTTAGTGATAGGTTTAGGCTTAGTCATGGGCAAGGGGCTGAGTGCAAACTGTCCTAGCACGTGTCGGGCTGCAGTATCCCGTGGTAAATATCTTACACTTACACATTACAACCATGAAATGATATTATAGCGGCACTTTCATACTTGTAATTCATCACTTTCATACTTGTATTTTGTTATTCGACGTCGAATTACAAATTACATAGTTCTAGAAGTCACAGAATAAAAAAGCACGCAGTAAAATAATTCCCTGATAACTTGAGAACACTATAACATGAATTGTGTAACGTCATACGAAACGCCCGTTTTAGAAACTCGTTCAATTTATTTGTGTACACTGGCGGACGAGCTAATCCTCCAAAGGGAGGGAAGTTTCGTCAAAGAGGGGAGAATTGGCAGCTTTCAGGCCATTCTACCTACACCTTAAAGAACAAATTCCACTTTTTGAAAACGGCAAAGAGGGGGGAATTCCACTTTTCCCTCCCCTTTTCGTCCGATAGTGTTTGTGTACATTGCCACAAAATTCAGTTTTGGCAACAGTAAACACTTGACGAACTACAGTTAATTTGGTTGAGTGGTTTGCAATTCTATAACAGGTAATGTTACCTTAAAAGCCCCCCGACTGTTTCTGACAAACAAAAACGTTTGTTGTCTTGAAAAAAGATTGAGCGCAGACTTTATTTAACTCTTCTGTAAATAGTTTTATATCTTGCTCGTGAAACAGTACCGCGAGTTAGTCATTTAAATGACAATTTCAGATGTACTTTTTTATATATAATACTATTTATCTTTTCCTTCTTCTTTTTTCTTCTATCTTATGTTTTTTTCACACTTTGAATTGGACATCGGCTGAAGAGTCCCAACAATCCAGGCGTCTCGATTAAGGGACGAAACGCCATCCTTTTTTCACATATTTTATTTATTCATTTAGAAATTTCAGTCGAATTTGACTTCATGGAAAGGTTTCTGAGCATCGTGCACTGGCGGAAAAATCGAACCTCACAGAAATTAGGGTATTTTACCTACACATTCAGGGAATAATTCAATTTTTTTAGTCCGTCAAAGAAGGGGGAATTTTCGCTCCACTTCTCGTCCGCTTGATTCGACCTGGAATACAATGCATAACTACTTGTTCTTAACAGATCTGGCCTTTCAACTTTATGCATGTAAAAATTTTGCTTATCCAGCTGAGACAAGTACGTACAGACATATGTATCAGTTCGTTATGATCTTAAAACAAAAAAAAATGTTTCCCTCAACTTGGGTTAGTGTATTGACGTCTTTGATGGAGCTGATACCATCGTTGACGTGTTCCATGTTCTTGGCATGGCATCTATGATTATTCCACCGAGGCTTTACACATTCATCATGATTCATGACACAACGCCAATAGAGCTCAGTCAATAACCAAGGTCATATGACAAGGGCTTTGTCTCTGTCATCGAGATTGCATGGAACAGCATATTCAAGTATTCATTTGTACCAAATAGGGTTTATTGTTACTCTGAAGTTCTCCGTTTTGAGATTTTTCATCCGATGAGAGTTATAGTCCGTATTAGGTACATTGAATACGAATCAGTTATGAATAACTATTGTGTAACTTTGTATATGTTTGTACTGTTGAATAACATTTTGCAGAAAGATCCCTCAAACAGACTGATTTAACTCGCTAGAAGAACGCCATTGTCTACCTTTTATATGGCGCGTGAAACGTGAGCGGTCGGCATCGGAAGCTAATTTTCACCTGGTTATTACGAAAAACACTGATGGACAAGGGAACACTGACATGACCATGACAGACGAGCTACTTTTCCAAAGGGAGGGAAATTTTGTTGAGCAGAGAGTGGCCGACACCAATAAGGGATAGAAGTGTTATCATTATTAATTTGCCATCATCACATTGTTTGTCATCATACGGCGTTGAATTCTGGCTCAGATAAATTTGAGGGCGCTTGCTGGGGGGGAAAGGGGGAGGGGAGGTGGGGCAGGGGCACTGGCGGACGAGTTAATCCTCCAAAGGGAATGGAATTTCCCCAAAGAGGGGGAATTGAGGGAAATTAGGTCATTTTACCTACACCTTAATGAACAAAAACTCTACTTTTTGAAACCGCCAAAGAGGGGGCAATTCCACTTTTCCCACCCTTAGTGGGCAGGGGGGGGGGGGCGGTTAAATTGATGGAAGCTACGGGCACATGCATAGTAACCATGGAGTATTCGGTCTTACATAGTCATCGTGTGTGCGGCAGTGAGTGAGTGAGTGAGTGAGTGAGTGAGTGAGTGAGTGAGTGAGTGAGTGAGTGAGTGAGTGAGTGAGTGAGTGAGTGAGTGAGTGAGTGAGGGAGTGAGTGAGTGAGTGAGTGAGTGAGTGAGTGCGTGAGTGAGTGAGTGAGTGAGTGAGTGAGTGAGTGAGTGAGTGAGTGAGTGAGTGAGTGAGTGAGTGAGTGAGTGAGTGTGACAAACCATTAACTGACTGACTGACTGACTGACTGACTGACTGACTGACTGACTGACTGACTGACTGGTTGGTTGACTGACTGACTGACTTACTGATTGACTGACTGACTGACTGACTGACTGACTGACTGACTGACTGACTGACTGACTGACTGACTGACTGACTGACTGACTGACTGACAGGCTTTGCCATCATTGTTGAACTCAGATACTTTTATTATGAAACAAATGATCTGGTCTGTACATGTGACCGCTAGCGGACGAGAAAATGAGGGAAAAGGAAAAAGGGGACGAAAAGGCAGTTTCATAAAGTTGAGTTTGTTCCATAAGGTGTATATGTAAAAATACCTAATTTTTGCCAATTGCCCTCTCTTTGGAAAAATTCTCCTCCCTTTGGAGGTTCCAGTGCATGTCATTGAAGGATATGTACATACATACTTATTACACGACTCAGTTGTTACTGGATTGAAAGATTGGTGAGTCTACAATAAAGAAAATATTGCTCAGACAAAAGTATGTTAATAAATGAGTTTTTTATTGACCGTATCTGTCACCCGAACACGTACGTATTCCCTTGAGCTGTGGCACAATGAACGTACCTCCTACATGTATGTATGTATTCAGCCCACATGTCAGCATGTATGTATGCACTAGCGGACGAGAAGGGGTGGGAAAAGTGGAATTCCCCCTCTTTGGTGATTTCAAAAATTAGAGTTTGTTCCCTGAAGTGTAGGTAAAATAGCCGTATTTCTGCCAATTCCCCCCTCTTTGACGAAATTCCCCTCCCTTTGGAGGTTTGACTCGTTCGCCACTGTATGTATGTTATATGCCCGCAATACACACATGTGTACGTGACATGCATGTGCCATCAGACATAATAAAGAATGAATATATGTAGGTAATCTTCTGTTTTATCCCAATTCGAATCGTTTTTCCTGTTTGAGCTGCAGTGAAAGTCATCCTCGATCTAACTGATTTTCCACTCAAAGAGGTCGATTTCTTCCACGGAAAGAAGCCAATTCTTTCAGATGAAGGGAATTTTCTCAAAGAAGGAATATTTGGTGCTATTCAGACCTTTTTATCTACAATTTGATAAACTCATTCCACCTTTTAAAGTTATCGAAGAGTGGGGAAAATTCCCGTTTTCCCCGCATTTTATTTGGCGATAGTTCGCCAGTGTGGTATTTATTAATGGTAGTATTCTACGTGCATGTGCCAAAAGACCACAAATGGTACATGGCACCTATTGCGCTGCTGAAAGTCAAGTTGGTCCATGTTGGTGGTCCAAAAATGGACAAGTTTAAAGAAATGTCAAGCTTTGTTTCTGTCATGAAATGTGAATCAATCATGTTTGTGAATTATTTTCTCGTATTTTTCATGGAAAAATATCTGTTATTCACAGATTAACACATGCGATAAAGTTTATATGGAAAGAGAGTTTTCATCTTGTAGAACTGTTATCTTTTATTTACATTGATGCAGAATGTGCGTGCACAGAACTCGTTCTACCGCTATTTTACTTTGGCAGAAACTGATCCATCGACTCTTTATTCATTGGCTTCATTCTATACCAACATGAGTTTGCCAGAGGTCTGTCATTGAACCACTACTAATACGTGGCACCTTTTTGGGGCTGCTGATAGTCAAGTTGGTTCATGTTAGTGAAATAAACTCAAATAACTATTCAGCCCTCTTTGGAATAATTCCTTCCATTTTGAAAGGTTTGGGTCGTCCGCCATTACAGATTACTTTAGTTTTCTTATTATGAGAACGTTTAAGATAACTTCATACATACAGGGTGTCCCATTTAAAAATGAACGTTTGTATATGCCCTGAAAACCGCAATTTTCAATCGATTTTCAAATTTTTTGCGCTTATTTGTAGACAATTCTTGGAAATTTTGTTTATTTTTTTTAATTGGAGTCACGAATCGGTATTTATAGCGGATTTGCCAACATCCCTGTTTTTGGCTTTTTATATCAGTTAGTTGACTTTTCAATGTGCAGCATGACCATAACAAACGCAAGTTCAACCGTTGGTTTATGTGTCGAGAAAAATATAGTAACGAATTGTATTATTATAACAAGGAAAACATTAAAACCAAACCCGTATGAACCTAACATAGCCAACTGCAGCCTAGCAGTACCCACCGTTGCGCGGGAGCACACAACACAGCAGTTCAACACCACAACCGCAAGGATGCGCTCGCCTAGGCAACCCGAGTAAAATTTAGCGTGTTTTATCACTGAGAAACTAGAACGTGTGTGTTAATCACTCAAAAAATGATTAAAATTTAGTAAAAAGCTTTGGAATAGTCAGACTTTTCATTGAAGCGTCCACTAACGGTTGCCCTGTTTAACTGTGGTACTGTGTGCTGCCACGCGAAGGAGGGTACTGGCAGGCTGCAGTTGGTTATGTTATCTTCTCATGCTTTAATACTATACCGGTTACCTTTATTTGTCTCGATAGAACCAAAATGTTGAACTTCCGTTACCATGCTGCACATTGAAACGCCAATTAACTGGTGCGAAAACGCCAAAAACAGGGGTGTTAGGAAATTTGCCATAAATACTGATTAGTGAATTCGATTTTCAAAAGTAAAAAAATTAACGAAATTTCCAAGAATTGTCTACAACTTGGCGCAAAAATTTCGTAAATCGAATTGAAATTGCGGTTTTTATGGCAAATACAAACGTTCATTTTTAAATGGGACAATCTGTACATACGTCCATACATGTGTACGTGTATAATGAATTATGTAAATTCTAATTTCTTTGTTATCTTCCCTAAGTCTTATAGAAAATCCTTTTCTCAATTTTATACAGGCGCCAAAAGAAAAAAAAAGTTGTACTAAAACTACGCGTTAAAACTTGCGTTGGGTAACAAAACAACACTAGATTGTTGTGTTGGTCAGTTAATCTTTTTTTGGTCAATGTATAACTGAGGTTCGAATATTTCGCGACAAATGCGACAAATTAACGGATTTTTTTTTAAGGCTCTTGCCACACACACTGAATTAAAAATTTTGAATTAATGTGCCTGGCAAAAATGTTCAAAAAAACAAAAAAAAATAGTGTGCTTGAAATTTTTTTACAAAAAAACTGTCTCGAGAATGTTCCGGAAAACTGTCGCGAAATTTTCCAACCTCAGTTATGGTACCAAGTCATAAGCGAGTACACTGGCGGACGAGTGAAACTTCCAAAGGGAGGGGAATTTCACCAAAGAAAGGGGAATCGGCAAAAATTATACCATTTTATCTACACCTTAGGGAACAAATTCTACTCTTTGATTTTGCCAAAGAGGGGGGAATTCCACTTTTCTGTTGTTCCCTCGTCCGCTAGTGAGCGACTATACCATGCCAACACATGTGCCATTAGACCTATGGACCACGAAAAATACCTGACACTAGCAGACGAGAAGTGGAGGGAAAAGTGAAATTCCCCCCTTTCTGACAAATTTGGAAAGTTCAGTTTGTTCCTTTAGGTGTAGGGAAAATTGACTCGAAATTGCACTTTCACACCTCTTTGACGAAATTCCTCTCACTTTGGGAATTCGGCTCGTCCGCCACCGCCAGTGATACCTGGCACATTTAGGACTGCTAAAAGTCAAGTTGGGCCCGGCGTCTGGCACGGGCCTCATGCTGGTTTCGTTGTTCCGGAACAGTGACATTTGTATCTTGGAGTATCGAGCATGTATTAGTAAACATGTATGCTGGAACTCATGCTTTCAGAAAGGCGAGTATTTGTTAGGCCAAAGGTTTTTAACTGAAAAAAACATGTACATGTAGTTGTAGGTATTGTTTGTCGAAAGCAGAATTATATACAATCGTCATGTGGAAAAAAATCATCCAAAAGTTTAAATGCACCAAACGAGTTTCTCACCCACCTCTCAACAGAACACTTATATTATTCCTTCCAAAATTAATTCAATATTCGCTGATTTTTTGTGCCACCTTTATAAAAATAACAATCAGCAAATACAATTTTAGCGATCAAAACAGAAAAAATCACATGATCACTTGGTCACTTAATCCGTCAGTCCGGGCCAGGGATAATGCCTGACTCACTTTCGGACGAGGGATGAACGGAAAAGTGAAATCCCCCCCTTTTTGGCAGTTCCAAAAATTAAAATTTTTCCCCAAGGTGTAGGTAAAATAACCTATTTTCAACCAGTTCCCCCCTCTTTGGAAAGATTCCCCTCCCTTTGGAGGTTTGTCTCGTCCGCCAGTGGCCTGGACTTAAGCGCCATACTTTATTATTGCCAGGCCTTTGCCTTTCCCTATTGCTCACACAAACCGCTCAAAAAATAATTTTTTATAATTTTTAAATAATTAAATATCCACAGTTTTTTGTGTTACCTTTATACAACTAACAGTTTGCAATAAAATTTTTACCACACGAAATACGAACAAAAATCACATGATGTTTCGACACCAATAGAAGATGAGGGGAAAAACGAAAAAGTGGAATTCCCCCGTTTTTGTCAGTTCTGAGAATTGGAATTTTTGATTCCTTAAGATAAAGGTAAAATGGCTTCAAAGCTGCTAATTCCACCGTCTTTGATGAAATTCCCCTCTCTTTGAGGATTTAACTCGTCCACCAGTTTCGACCCTCCAATCCTTCTCATGTTTTTGCCATGCCTCTTGCTCACTCACACAAGCCGCTCGTAATAAATAACTGTATTCGTTTTTAAGAACTGAATACCTAATGATTTTTTATATCACCTTTATCATAATTTCATAACCAATTTTAAGCACAACTATGTATACAAAACAAATCGCATGATAATTCGATCCTCCAATCCGTCGGGCCGAGCCGGGGCTAATGCCTGACTTAAGCGCCATACTTATATTGTTACCATGCATATTGCTCACACAAACCGCTCATAATAAACAATTGTATTCGTTTTTAATATCTATGGATTTTCTATATAACCTATACCATAAATTCATACCAATTTTAAGCACACCAATACAAACAAAACGCATGATCATTCGATCCACCAATCCGTCAGGCCGAGCCAGGGCTAATGCCTGACTTAAGCGCCGTACTTATATTATTGCCATGCATATTGCTCACACAAACTGCTCATAACAAATATATTCACAACGATGAAGAATTTTATTGGAAACCATACACTATATCTGCTTTAAACGATCAACTTTCCCCTGAATATTTCGAATACCATTATTATACAAGTGACTGGCTGCTTATCCTGATTGGTGTGGGCTGTTTGTGTACTTTCGGTTGGTTTTCAGCCAGTCAGTCAGTCAGTCAGTCAGTCAGTCAGTCAGTCAGTCAGTCAGTCAGTCAGTCAGTCAGTCAGTCAGTCAGTCCGTCAAACAGTTAGTCAGTCAGTCAGTCAGTCAGTCAGTCAGTCATGCGCTCAGTTAGTCACTCTCTCACTCACTCACTCACTGACTCACTGACTCACTGACTCACTCACTCACTCACTCACTCACTCACTCACTCACTCACTCACTCACTCACTCACTCACTCACTCACTCACTCACTCACTCACTCACTCACTCACTCACTCACTCACTCAATCACTCACTCACTCACTCACTCACTCACTCACTCACTCACTCACTCACTCACTCACTCACTCACTCACTCACTCACTCACTCACTCACTCACTCATTCACTCACTCACTCACTCACTCACTCACTCACTCACTCACTCACTCACTCACTCACTCACTCACACACTCACTCACTCACTCACTCACTCACTCACTCACTCACTCACTCACTCACTCACTGACTCACTCACTCACTCACTCACTCACTCACTCACTCACTCACTCACTCACTCACTCACTCACTCACTCACTCACTCACTCACTCACTCACTCACTCACTCACTCACCCACTCACTCACTCACTCACTCACTTACTTAATTGCAGCTTTACGTGAACTAGATTCTTTGCGCTCAGAAGACG
>OZ038448.1:23323803-23411303 GCA_964036265.1 Daptonema setosum | reverse complement strand
TCACCGGAGCCATAATCGCCAGAGCCACCATAACTACCATAATCACCGGAGCCATAATCGCCAGAACCGCCATAATTTCCATAATCCCCGGAACCACCGTAATCACCAGAACCATAATCACCACTTCCGTATCCACCGAAGTTACCGAAACCAAATTCGGAACCACCAAAGTTCGAACCACCGGAACCTTCTCCTGCATCAAAAAAAAAATCACTCACTCACTCACTCACTCACTCACTCACTCACTCACTCACTCACTCACTCACTCACTCACTCACTCACTCACTCACTCACTCACTCACTCACTCACTCACTCACTCACTCACTCACTCACTCACTCACTCACTCACTCACTCACTCACTCACTCACTCACTCACTCATTCACTCATTAACTCATTCCCTCACGCATTTCTTCTTACCGATTATTAAATCTACTATGTATGTATGTTTCATGTGACTTTTCACGACTGCGTACATACTGTAGATTCAATTAATTCAATTGAGAATGCGGTGGGGGAAAATCTTGTACTAACCCCAATTTCCCGGTTGTTTGGGCCGGTTGTTTGCTCTATAATAAAAAAAAACATCTACTTACCTCAAGATGATTACTATTCACTCATTCAATCACTCACTCACTCACTCACCCACTCACTCACTCACTCACTCACTCACTCACTCACTCACTCACTCACTCACTCACTCACTCACTCACTCACTCACTCACTCACTCACTCACTCACTCACTCACTCACTCACTCACTCACTCACTCACTCACTCACTCACTCACTCACTCACTCACTCACTCATTCGCTCCCTCACTCACTCACTCAGTCAATCACTCACTCACTCACTCATTCACTCACTTACTCACTCACTCACTTACTCACTCACTCTTTCGCCAACTCACCCAGCTGCCTTTCCCTGCCCTCCAACCAAGTTTGGACGACCCGGACGAAGCGCCAGAGCGCAGGTACACTGTAAACTGTTCTGTTTTCAGAGTCAGTCAATCAGTCAGTCAGTCAGTCAGTCAGTCAGTCAGTCAGTCAGTCAGTCAGTCAGCCAGTCAATCAGTCAGTCAGAAAGTTAAAGATGAATTGATGATTTTTCAATGTATAGAGCAGTTCAGCTGTATTCAGGTACTACTGTATGTAAGTCAGTGAATATTCAGAAAGTTATTATTTGAAGCAATCTGTCAGTAAGTCTGGCTGTCTGTCGAGAATTCGGTTAGTCAGTCAGTTTGACGATAAGTAAGTCAGTTAGTCATTCAGTTAGTTAGTCAGTCTGGAAGTCATTCAATCAGTCAGTCAGTTATGTATGTACAGTTAAGTCGGTCAGTTATTCAGTCAGTCAGTCAATTGGTCTCTCTTTCAGTCTGACATTCAGTCAATCAGTCAGTCAGTCAGTCAGTCAGTCAGTCAGTCAGTCAGTCAGTCAGTCAGTCAGTCAGTCAGTCAGTCAGTCAGTCAGTCAGTCAGTCAGTCAGTCAGTCAGTCAGTCAGTCAGTCAGTCAGTCAGTCAGTCAGCTGAAGGTCGTGGGTTCGAGTCCCACCAGGAAGCTGAATTTTTTCAGCTCTTCTGGTGATGAACTGTCTATCAGTCAGTCAGTCAGTCAGTCAGTCAGAAAGTTCTGTAAGTAACTAAACTATCAGAAAGTTATTATTCGAAGCAATCAGTCTGTCTGGCTGTCAAAAAATCGGCTAGTCAGTCAGTAAGTCAGTCAGTTAGTTAGTCAGTCAGTCAGTCAGTCAGTCAGTCAGTCAGTCAGTCAGTCAGTCAGTCAGTCAGTCAGTCAGTCACCCAGCTAACCACCAGCGCGCCAACCAAGATATGCTGCTGCATGTTGAATATCTAAACCAAAATAAAAATTTGACTCAGGAAAAAACTTTCATGAACTAAAGTCATACAGTCTTTTATGTTTTTCTGTTAGTAGTATGGATAGTTACTTATGGGAAAATTTCATTCACAAACAGATGTCGAAAATTTGATTTTATCGAATTTCACTCTGCTAATCGACAGGATGTGCGATGGGTGAGGTTAAGACTTAAGATAAGTACCGCAGGCATAATTTAATATTCGATGCGGTGTTCGAATGTTTATATAGTATACTAGTATACCTATGTATATATACCGATATATATATATATATATATATACATATAAAGAAGTTCTTTATATATATACTAGTCACCAACCCGTCCCTTCGGAACGATAGTGTTGAGGGTATTTATTTAAAAGTTTTGTCAATTATATTTATAGTAAGCACATCTTTTATGGAATAGGCAACACATGAAAACTGCATCCCAAAATTTTCCTGATCGTACACTGTAGCAGACATAATTGAAGTAATTTATGATAAGCGTAACTCTAGTTATGTTTTGAATTGGTAATTTTTTACTGAAGCATGTGTTTTGCAACTCTGTTATTTAATTATTTGCAAATGAACTTGTTGTTATTTATTTAATCATACGAATTTCGTTTATTCGGTGATTGTATTTTTTTCAATACACGAAACATATGAAAAGTAAAAATTGTACTGTAAATAAAATTATGACAAAATAAATTTCCCTTGCTCATCTATCCCAACAGATGATGGGACGCCGTTATCTATATGTTCTTCAGTACTTCGTTGTACACCACATTTTTTACGTAGCCATGGCCGAGAGCAAATTTTTAGTTTTGCACCGGAGCATACACCTGCATATATGTACGTATTTAGTCATTATTTAATTATTTTCCGTCTAGCTGAATATTTTTAATAATTTCTATAAATTATTTAAAAAAATGCACACACATGTTTTAAAATTTACAATGAAAGGTGTAAACCTTTACTCGATCTTCACAGCCGACTCTACTTAGACCGACGTACAGCTGCCCGTGGCTGAATGGATGCGACATAAGTGCAAGACCTTCTTAAATTTAGTTAAGAATTACTGTAAATAAGAAGTATGTAAAAAATCATAAAAAATATTATGTGTATTTATATATTTTTAATTTTGTCCAATTGCGCAAATTGCAAACCGGCGAAATCCAGTGTTTGTCCTTGTGACTTGTGGTGAATTGTCATGGCGAACGCCAAACGCAGGGGAAATTGTCGTCTTCTAAGATGAAATGGGTAATTTCTTTCAGTCGGCGTTATAATGATGCGTGGAATTTCCTTCATGGTCAAACTCCAACTACAAACATAAAGAATATGTTTCTTCACTCACTCACGCACTCACTCACTCACTCACTAACTCACTCACTCACTCACTCACTCACTCACTCACTCACTCACAAACTCACTAACTCACTCACTCACACACTTTCTCACTCACCCACTCATTCATTCACTCACTCACTCACTTACTCACTCACTGACTCACTCACTAACTCACTCACTCACTCACTCACTCACTCACTCACTCACTCACTCACTCACTCACTTACTCACTCACTCACTCACTCACTCACTCACTCACTCACTAACTCAATCACTCACTCACTCACTTACTCCATAACTCACTCACCCACTCATTCATTCACTCAATCACTCAATCACTCACTTACTCACTCACTCACTCACTCACTCACTCACCAACTGACTCACTCACTCACTCACTAACTCACTAACTCACTCACTCACTCACTCACTAACTCACACACTTTCTCAGCTACCCACTCGTTCATTCACTCACACACTAACTTACTCACTCACTCACTCACTGACTCTCTCACTCACCCACTCACTCACTCACTCACTCACTCACTCACTCACTCCCTCAATCACTCACTCACGCACTCACTCACTCACTCACTCACTCACTCACTCACTCACTCACTCACTCACTCACTTACTAACTCACTAACTCACTCACTCACTCACTCACTCACTCACTAACTCCCTAACTCACTCACCCACTCATTCATTGACTCACTAACTCACTCACTCACTAACTCACCCACTCCACACTCCACACTCCACTCCACTCCACACTCCTCATTCTCAACTGACACATTATACCCAGCATAATATAGTCGTCAAATGGCTATTTCTGTTTAAATATGATGTTTCAGTTCAGATAAAAAAATTTAATGACTGATGATGTTCATTCACTCACACACTAACTTACTCATTCACTCACTCACTCACTCTCTCACTCACTCACTCACTCACTCACTCACTCAATCACTCACTCACGCACTCACTCACTCACTCATTCATTCACTCAATCACTCACTTACTCACTCACTCACTCACTCACTCACTCACCAACTGACTCACTCACTCACTCACTAACTCACTCACTCACTCACTCACTAACTCACACACTTTCTCAGCTACCCACTCGTTCATTCACTCACACACTAACTTACTCACTCACTCACTCACTGACTCTCTCACTCACTCACTCACTCACTCACTCACTCACTCACTCAATCACTCACTCACTCACGCACTCACTCACTCACTCACTCACTCACTCACTCACTCACTCACTCACTCACTCACTCACTCACTCACTCACTCACTCACTCACTTACTAACTCACTAACTTACTCACTCACTCACTCACTCACTCACTCACTCACTAACTCCCTAACTCACTCACCCACTCATTCATTGACTCACTAACTCACTCACTCACTAACTCACCCACTCCACACTCCACACTCCACTCCACTCCACACTCCTCATTCTCAACTGACACATTATACCCAGCATAATATAGTCGTCAAATGGCTATTTATGTTTAAATATGATGTTTCAGTTCAGATAAAAAAATTAAAGACTGATGATGTTCATTCACTCACACACTAACTTACTCACTCACTCACTCACTCACTCTCTCACTCACTCACTCACTCACTCACTCACTCAATCACTCACTCACGCACTCACTCACTCACTCACTCACTCACTCACTCACTCACTCACTCACTCACTCACTCACTCACTTACTAACTCACTAACTCACTCACTCACTCACTCACGCACTCACTCACTCACTCACTCACTCACTCACTCACTCACTCACTCACTAACTCACCCACTCCACAGTATCACTCTCATACATTCTAGCTCATTCTCAAATCTCAACTGACACATTATACCCAGCATAATATAGTCGTCAAATGGCTATTTCTGTTTAAATAGAATGTTTCAGTTCAGATAAAAAAATGTAATGACTGATGATGAGCCACATGATCTGATTTATATAGTCACCAATTTAAATTAAAATACTCTAGCTGCAGTTCAAGATAAATTACTTTTTAGGATACGTGTGATATGAATCTTTGTGGGGCCTAACCAATTGAGCGCACTGTACACGAACAACTGCAGTGAGTGAGTGAGTGAGTGAGTGAGTGAATGAGTGAGTTGTTTTTGTTCAGATAAAAAAAATCAATGACTGAAGATGAGCCACATGATCTGATTTATATAGTCACCAATTTAAATTAAATTCCTCTAGCTGCAGTTCAAGATAAATTACATTTTAGGATGCGTTGTTGTTGTTGTTGTTGTTGTTGTTGTTGTTGTTGTTGTTGTTGTTGTTGTTGTTGTTGTTGTTGTTGTTGTTGTTGTTGTTGTTGTTGTTGTTGTAGTAGTTGTTGTTGTTGTTGTTGTTGTTGTTGTTGTTGTTGTTGTTGTGAATGTATATATACTACATTTAATTGGCCTCTATCTGCGTACGGCCAACTTGGATTATCCCGTCCTCTGTATTTGATAGACACTGCACTGTTGGTATGTTTTGCCGTCACTCGGCGCAAGTTTTCAACAGTTTAATGATGGCCGGGGAAAAATTCTTTCACCTTCGTTCTTAGAATTAAAAATTGAGTAGGGTGGGGTCTGGGGCTAGGGGTGATGGGTCAATTTTCAGAGCGCCTGGGTGCGTATTTTCCCCATTGCAACGCCTGGTGCAACTGGTGGACCGACATTTTTGTAGCTGAAGTTTGCGAAGTCGTACAGTGAAAGGGAGTCAAATTCGCGGTCGTTTCGACATCGAATTACTGTATAAAATACAAAATTGAAATATATATATTTGCGCAGAAAACACATAGACACACATAAAGTTACCTTGGCCACGAACTGGATTTTGTAAATTATTTCGGCGACGAACATTTGTGTGTTATATAATGATACTTATTACCATGACTGGCATTGATGTGAATATGAGAATGATTCTTATTATGACACATTATTATTGTACTCGTTTGATGTTGTCTCTTTTATAAACTAGTTTGCGTAGGTGGGGGTTGGGAGATAGATGAATGGGAATCGTTAGATTTCTGGGTGGGAGTGAGCAAGCTAATTATTTCATACAAAGAAAATTGCAGGTTGGTTGTAAAAAACAGACTTTCGGAGAACTCAGTTTTGAGACTTTTGGAAGAATTTTTCTTAAGTTGAAGGATTTTTTTTCAGATTGCGCCGTAAATCCCCTGAATCTCACCCACATATCACAGAAACTTTTGGCATTGGGTGCCTAAATTGGTGTATCTTTATGCAAAAAACTTGAAGTTCTATAACTCACGGGGGTCGCTTGATTAGGCCGAAATTGACTAGGCCGAATTTGACTTGGCCGAAAATGACTAGGCCGAAATTGACTATGCCGAATTTGACTATGCCGAAAATGAGTAGGCCGAATGGGGATTAGGCCGAATTTGATTATGCCGAAAATGATTATGCCGAATTTGACTATGCCGAATAGAGATTAAGCCGAATTTGATTAAGCCGAAACCATAAGTTTTAACAATGAATAAGTTCAGTGATGATATCAAAATTATTGTTTTAATACCTACACATGTTACCTGCTTTGGGGGATTTCATTTTTTCACACCCTCTTCCCCCTCCCCCCCCTCCATCTCATCCGCTGCTGTAGGGTGTGCACGCAGTATGGACGCGTTCAGCTGGCTGACTTAGGGGATTTTTCTCCTTTACCCCTTCTCATCCGCTACTGTCGGCTCTGCCTGTGACCTTGCGTTTTTGGGTAGTGCAGTTGTTCACTGGGTCGGTGTAATGTAAATACATAAGCCGTTCAACGTGCGCATGACAGCTCTTTGAGTGGTACATAATCAATTAATGATGTAAAAGATACGGAACAGTATGGATGGAACAGTTTCTTATGTAATCCGTTGACAGCCACCCAGATAGGAGTGTGAAAAACAACTGTTATGTAACTTATAATTGAGTAACCTGTATTTACTATAAAAGGAATGTTTTTTATATCAATAACAACATTCCGTTGATTTTTACTTCAACGCATCACCAATCGTCTACACATCCGTCGTCGCCGCCGCTTCCTTTTCTTCCATTCTCTCTTTTTTTTTCTCTGTTTAAACCTCTATCATAGAATTTTAAGTTCCGTAGGCTGTATACTCTGTTACTTTGGTAGCATTCATATCTGTATTATTTGCCTAATGTATCTCCTTATTGTTAATATCATGTGTTGTGTTAATACCTATTGCGCCCAAAAAAACGCAAGGTCATAGGCAGAGCCGACAGTAGCGGATGAGAAGGGAGAAAATCCCCTAAGTCAGCCAGCCGAACGCGTCCATACTGCGTGCACACCCTACAGCAGCGGATGAGATGGAGGGGGGGGGGGGAGGGGAAGAGGGTGTGAAAAAATGAAATCCCCCAAAGCAGGTAACATGTGTAGGTATTAAAACAATAATTTTGATATCATCACTGAACTTATTCATCGTTAAAACTTATGGTTTCGGCTTAATCAAATTCGGCTTAATCTCTATTCGGCATAGTCAAATTCGGCATAATCATTTTCGGCGATCTCACGATATAATCGGTTAAAAATAAAAAACTTTTTTTCAGATGAAAGTTCGTTTTTTTCCTCGTAATGCAATCACGAAAAACTTAAAAAGTAAATACATTTAATTGGATAGAAAACATGGTTTTATATCGCACTCAGTTTTCGCTCCGAGACCAGGTGCCAAAGGACGCATTTGTCATAAGCAGCAGTGCATAAAGTTTTGCCATACCATTGTCAATGCATTATATTGTGTTTGTTTTGAGTTTTTTATTTTTCTCATGTGTAAAAATAGACGATCTCGCCTCTGAACAAAAGTTTTCAAATTAAAACCAATTCTCACGTAAGTTATAGAACTTCAAAGTTTTCTTGCATAAAGATGCACCAATTTAGGCACCCAATGCCAAAAGTTTCTGTGATATGGGGGTAAGCGACTGGACAGAAAAGATGATGATCAGTCTGAAAGTTGGCCGTGTTCAGAATTCCCAGTTATAGCTTGATCAGGGTTTTTATTTGTTAGCAAAATAAACTTTTGTGAACTGGTTTTACATTTTTTACAATGAATTAGGTGCGATTTTCGGATGTTGCCTAAAAGTTATGTGAGAACGAGTTTTGTTTCCCGAAAATTTCGAAGCGCGCCAAAATCAGTTTTGAATTCAAATTGCGCGCCAAAAAGTTTGGTGAGTAACCAGAAACCCGGACTGAACTATAAAAAAGATACCAGTGGTTAAAGTTTTACGGAAAGCTTTCATCCGCTTGAAAATACAATCTTGCACCCTTGAATAATCATGTACTCAGTGTAAAGACAACTCTATACTTGTATATTTACTATGGTTTCCTTCACAAGTCACAAGTTCAGCACTCTGGTTTGATAAGAAGTCCACGTTACAGTAACAGTTTTTTTCAGGTTGACAGTAACACCCAGTTTACAGAAGGTGAAAGCGGCTTTCAAATCGCCAAAGCCGCTTTCACTGACAAAGTTTGCACGTCTTTAACGTAAGAAGAAGAGCATATTAGAAGTTGATTTTGGTGTCAAATTATAGATAATCATTCAGATTACTCAAAGAACATACAAAAAATTGAATAAATTATTTAATCGTATTTTTAAATTCCAATTGAAATTTTTTTTCACGCGAAATACGTCTCTCGTGTTGGCACTCAAAGTGGCATTGACTTTTGAGTTGGCGTTGATAATGGCATTAGCCATGTAAAACAAAAATTTATGAACAAAAACGAAAACTTTGTTCACAGCAACCGAGTACATCGAAAATACAACAATTTGGCACAAAAATGAAAAAAAATTTGTTCATAACAATCATTCATCATCCAATCAATCAATGAAAGACACATTCCGGCTTTCACTTTGGCATTCGATATTTGAAACATTTGCTGTAATTACTAAAGTTGACGTTCATGCCATCGTTCAAACCCACTCATATTTTTGCACAACTTCTTATGGACCAAAAGAGACGTTGATAACGAAATATTTATTTGTCGTACGTTGGGTGTTCTGCATAGTGGTTATAAACGTTAGCATATAGTTCCAGACTCCTAAATTTCAAAATGAATGGAGCCCGTCGACACGCCTCAGCATATTCTCAAGAAGAAAATGTGAGTATAGCTCGAACAGCCTACGATATACATCGGAGCCTGGCGGAGATTGATAACAAAGTGGATTCGTCGCTGAAATTTAAACTAGTGAAGGCGGTGTGGGACAGCAATATTGCTTCGCTCAATGAGAAGCTCAGTCCGTTCAATCGATTCGTCTCGAAGAAGGAATTGCAAAATAAAATCGGCCGACACAAAGTTGGTTATGGGTGGGTTGCTGCTTGTATCGTGAAATAGTTTATTGTAAGTTTTAATGGTTGGGAAAGTGATGAAGTCAGTTATGAAAATGGCAATGCATGCATGCTGCTTGATTTTTTGTTCCCTTGCACCTTCCCAGGTGCCTTCTCCATCACTGGAAATGATTTGTTAATCGGGCATTAATAGCGGACGAGAAGGAGAGGGAAAAGTGGAATTCCCCCCTATGGCGACTCCAAAATGTAAAATTTGATTCTCAAAGTGTCAGTAAAATGGTCTCAAAGTTGCCAATTCCCCAAGCTTTGACAAAGTTTACCTCTCTTTGGAGGTTTAGCTCGTCCGCCAGTGTAGGACATTTCATTTTTTCTAAGAGAAAATTCAATAAACTAGTCAAATACTAGTTCTTTAAGGACATATGATGTTTTTTTGTTTTTGCTGGAAACCGTAAATTAGTATTTTGGGCCATCTTATTTGTTTTTTTAAGACTGAAATTCGGAAGTGGCGTGATCAACGACGCAGAGATCTCACAGGCACGGGTGGAGGCGGTCCGGATCCCATGTATGATCCCGATAGGTTGAAGGACCATGAGCAGGTGTACTTGAAAATATTGGAGGAGTTTGATTCAAAGATTTTCACTGAAGGTTTGCCAGTACCGTCGTCCACTGTTAACTACAGCAGGCTAGTCTTTTTTAATATTTGTTTTGTATATTTTGAAACTGTACTTAACTTCTGGCTTCTATAAGCCTTATGCATATTTTGAAACAAGAGTTCACTTTTGTTAACGAGGTTTATTATTTTCTTTTCGCACAAGTTAACTTGGGCTTTCAAAAGAAGCTGACGTTGTCAGTGTTATTTGATGGACATCGGCTTATTTGTAAGCCCATGGCTTATAAATTTTAACGGGGCTTAATTTTTCCTCAATTTAACACGTAAAATAAAAGCCTTAAGTTCATAAGTGCTCAGGGTCGTATGATTATTTTTCAATTTCACCTACGTATATATGTACCCTTTGCTATAGATGTAGCGGGAATAGTAAAAATTTGGTGGCGTAGTATGTTTCTCCCTGTCATCCGTTTATTTGCTTCAACCGGAAAAACCGATTTTTATACTTTTTTGCAGCAGCTCTGTTTCAACACAGCCCAAGACGGTGATTGATGACCATCATTTGCTCTCGTCAAGTTCAAGCAACGATTCCGTGGCTGCGACTCCAAGTACAAGCTCTGGTGTCACGGAGAAAATCAACACACTTATTTCCAATGACGGTTAGAGTAAAATTAAATATCTCACGGTAAGCTTGCGACTATGATTTTACCAAATTTTTTGCAAAAATATTTATCTTAGTTAATCGGTGTTATTTTCAAACTATCGTTGACAACAATCTTTGTTGAGACATTTACTGGCGGTTCAATATCATCGGAGTATATATTTTAGGCGTTTATCCACTCATCGTGGATATAGCACAAAAATGAAGCTGGCCAACAAGGATAGTAAACAGCCGCTAAACTTTCTCTGTGATGATTGGCGCGTTCTCAATGCTGATTGGTCAGCTTTTGAATTTTAATGCTAGCTGAACAGCATATGACTATGAACGTGTGTAGGGTGCTTTCAGAGTAAAAAGGAAAGTAAAAAGGAAAGTAAAACGGAAAGTAAAAAGGAAAATCTGTAAAACAACCGACGCAAAAATATGGACGCGATACTCTAATATTCAGGATTTGAATTCGGCTGGCCAATCAGCGTAGCGCACTGGCCAATCAGGATAGCGCTGTGAGCACAGCCCTCAGCGCTCATTGGCTGCTACATTTGAATTTGAATAATTTAATATTTAATTTTGGGAATATTCCGTTTTGGACACGTGCGTTGTTTTACAGATTTTCTTTTTTACTTTCCATTTTACTTTCCTTTTTACTTTCCTTTTTACTCTGCAAAATTACTTAAAACAGAATAACTTATCATTTTTAATTTTTTTCACATTTATATTAATTTTGCAGTGAACAAGAAGCTTAACAAGAAGGGTAGATTCAACGGCACCGAGGTAGTGAATGACTCGCAGAACAAGTGGAAAGCCATGGTCAATATGCGATATAACCAGGTTGATTTGTTTACAAATGGTTGATTTAAAACGAATCTAGATTCCAGTAACAAAGTAAGTTTTTGCAACATAAATGAGTGTTACTAACCTTTTCATTCGGCGAGATTGTTTGAAATCCTACGTTAACCTCGTAATGACTACAAAATTTCAGCTTAACAACACTTCGGGCTCTTCTGCGAATCAATACGGCGAATTGCAACAGAAAGTTAGTTCTCTTCTATTTTGAAATCTCTCATATGAACGGAGAAAAACTAGTTTTTTATAACACTTATATCTTCTAATTTAACATCAACATGACTAGAAGATCTAACTTCGAGTGAACATCATGAATGCTGGCTGACTCAAAACATACTTTTGTGAACGCCTGATTCGATTAAATATTCAATCTAATTTTCATAAAATTGTTTCTCACCGCACCGTTCCTAGAATTCATAAATCATGGAGCATCTTGAAATAGTTTTATTTATTTATTTTACAGTATACTTTTCAGATACGTGAATTGGAGGTTTCGGTCAACCGAGTGGAATCCAAACTGGATCTAGCGCTCGAGGTTCTGATGAACAACCGAAATGCTGGTTAGTTCAACACCTCTTTCGTCTGTTAGCTTAATTTTTTTTATTTTAATGTTCCGAAACTATGGCTACGACCACTGGCGGACGAGTAGGAGAGGGAAAAGTGGAATTCCCCCCTTTTTGGCGGCGGCTTTCAAAAAAAAACCAGTTTGTTCTTTAAGGTGTAGGTAAAATAACCTAAATTTTGCCATTTCCCCCCTCTTTGGGAAAATTCCCCTCCCTTTGGAGGATTAGCTCATCCGCCACTGGCTACGACTAAGAAGTTATAAACTTTATGGCTGCTTATAAGTAATTTGTGGTTTGATTCGATGTACATACTAATCGAATTGCATGCATATCTTCTCTCCAAAATTCAGTTTTTATAATTCATACATACATTTAGAATAAAAGCAAATGAAACTGTAAAGACAGGTAAAGAGAGATGAGATCGTCGGTGATTGCAGCGGATATCAAAGACATGATATTTTAGATTTACTTTCGAGTATTATAAATTTTGATTATTTCAGTTTGCTCTAGTTAATATAGTTTTATTTTGATAATGACTACGTTTATTGCATGTCAGTTTTATTTTGATAATGACTACGTTTATTGCATGTCAGTTTTATTTTGATAATGACTACGTTTATTGCATGTCAGTTTTATTTTGATAATGACTACGTTTATTGCATGTCAGTTTTATTTTTTACTTGATCCTTCTATTATTTTTTATGTTCAGTTTTTGTACTTTCTATTTCTGTACTTTTATTTTGTTACTCATTTCTAATTTCTGTTACTTCTAACTGCATTTTATTTGCTATATATGTATTTTCGTATCGTTAGTCCAAAACAGGGGGAGCCGCAGTAGCAGGAGTGAAAGGGGTGGGGTTTCAAACTTTTTTGGTATGTCAGGTAGACCCATCTAGCCCCGAACTCAGATCCTCCTATCCTTCTCTCTCCCATCCTCCAGGAATCTTACTTTGACCCCTCCCAGACGAAATATCTTTAACATTTTGACTTAAAAAAGGATAGTGAGATTTATTTCTCAGCCCATCTAATAATACATCAGGCTCATCGATACACTTGTGCATGCATTTCTGTTTTTTTTTAATTTCGAGAAAGGTTTTGTTTGTTTCGATATATTTCCTTCTTCCTCAACATTATCGTTTAGTAAAAGTTCTAGAATAAACTTGGGTATGACTTTTGTTGGCTACATGACGCACCGGCGGGCTGTACCAAACAGCTATTTCGCAAATAAATAAACTCAAATTGTAATAAATATACAAATATTGAACGTATTTAAGTGTATTTTTATTTAAACAATTTTGTCTATGATATTGCAGCGGCTCTTCTCACTGGTAACACACGACGTATCGTCTGTCCTCCTCGACGCCACATGTCTGCTTGTTTATATACTTATGTTAGTTTTATTTCACATAATTCATTGCTATCAGTGTTGGACTGCGCGGGTGTCGGTGGCGAGATGTCTGTAAATAGATCAGTGGATCCGTCGGCTCCTCTCCGAAAATTTGAAGAATGGTCAGTTTATACTTTTATGACGAAAGTTTAGAAGATGATGGTACCATAAATTTTACATACTTTGTGCTAAAAAGTAGAAATTTCGGCTTTCTCAGCCCTATTCAGATAATACATAATTTTATGCCCGAAACTGACATTTTTCGATGACGGGGGCTTGAGTTAAGGATATAATCTGTCTTGCCCAGTGATTCCCAGCTTTTCAATCAAAAAAGTTGAGACAAATGTGAAGATAGTTGTAGGGTTTGTTACCGTTAGCTGCTATAAAGTTACCCGTCATTGATAAATGCATTAATTGGCTTGCTTTCGTTTTATACCTTAAATTTCACAAATTAATGAAGTAAAAAAATCATCGTTTAGCTTCCAAATTTGTATTAGGATATATCATTGCTAGTCAAAAGCAGGTGGGGTTAAAATTATGACTGCGCAGGTCACCAGAAAGTGAATTTCGGACATTTCTCATACATCAGCCACAATGGTGTTTTACATTATTGTCATCAAGTTTTATATATATATTGTTTTTAGAACCATCTGCATTTCGCAGGTTGCAAATAAATTGCCGTATAAAATTTTTCCCTGCTCCCCACCCCTGCAAAAGTATATATTCAAAAGTTAAACACATAAGCTGCTATACATACTGGTTGGTTAATGGGAGTATTGTTCTGATGTTTCAGGTACTGGATGTATGTGACGTGTGCACCACCGTGTCACTGGCCATCATTATGTTTATGCAAGCTTTGTGGGCCAAGCGTATATCCAGCTATCTCGAGTCGTCTTATATACTAGTGAACGTTAGTCTGCTGGTTAGAAACGTCATCATATACCAAACGCCGGTTAATCATATTTCGTAATCGTTATTTATTGGTTTGGTTATGTTCAATGTCATAAAAGTTTCCAATCGCAAACATGGCAAGTTAACTTCCATTTTTGCTGGAGCTTAAGAAACTGCGCATGTCACAGCAGATGCCAACTGCTAATCGGGTTCGATTTATTATTTTTATCTAAATTGAGTTATTGAACATTTGCATCGGTTCGGGTAGGTTCATGGAAGTAGTTATGTTCCTGTTCAATACTGTCCTATTTTGTTGTAACTATTGTTGGAGTTCAAGTTGGGTTCTTTTGCATTGCTTAAGATGATCTGTATTTATAGCAGTACGGTACTGTACTATTTTTGGTCTTCTCTAATCGAATAACATGTTATTAGGAATCGAACGCACCGGCCAAATCACAACAACCGACCACCAATATGCACGGCAAACCGGTGAACGGCAATGCCGGCTCGGCGGCACACAATATGAATAAGGTTAGGGTTCATATCGGCTATC
The DNA here is from genome assembly GCA_964036265.1 of Daptonema setosum. Lineage (NCBI taxonomy): Eukaryota > Metazoa > Nematoda > Chromadorea > Monhysterida > Xyalidae > Daptonema > Daptonema setosum. The sequence continues at coordinate 23,396,264 of OZ038448.1, read as the reverse complement.
CAAAATTTCTTGTGACTCGGTAGGTTTTTGGTGCGCAATGTGAATTCAAATTTGTTTGGCGCTCGTTCAATTGTTGAAAATTTCGATAAGTAAATCTTGTTTAAATTTTTTGGCAACATTGCGTATGTGCCGCCATTGATTCCTGATAACAAGGTAGCCTGACCAAACAACATTCGTATAATTTATTTTCTTGTCTAAATCTTGAAAATCCCAGCGGAACATTAGTAGTCCAGTAACTTGGAATGCATTTAGACACCGCAACAACAACCCATAAACATGTCCAATAATCAACCAATGAACATGTCAACCACCGGATTCAATAAGAAGAACCAGCAAACGCCCATCAGCAACGCGCGCAACTCACCAGCGCTGCAGCAGACACCGAGAAACACCGGAAACATGCAACCCACCGGTATGTTGCTTTTCTGTCTATAATCTGATACTGCGAAAATTTGTTTTGGTTTTAGCAAGTATTAGCGGATAATAATATTGGTTGCAAAAAGGCCATCCGTTTTTTTGTAAACTGATTTTTTCAAAGTCAAATATCATAACCTCAGTATACCAGATTCAAGGACGTCTGTTGCGATCATTTGAAGAAAATGGTTGAAGAAAATACATCATCATTCCATTAATAAAAAAATGCAAAAGTAGGTAAAGAAATTCATGGTTACATTCGAATGTCAGATCTGTCGACACGCCATCAAACACTGAATCAGACGAGAGCGCCCCAGCAGTCAACCCCTCAGCCAACGAACAACACCGTTCAACAGCAGCAGAATCAGGCTCGACAGGTACGCAGACCAAACTTGTTTTCGTACTGTATTTATTTGTTCGCTTGTAAAAAAACAATAACATACACTGGCCAAGAGCAAGCTTTGCAGATGACGACAGGGGTGTGGCCAAGGTCAAGGTATAATCGGTGTGTGTGTTTTCAACGTATAAAAAATAGGGAACTAAAACAACTGGAATAAGGGTGTCCATCAACTTAGAAGTTATTAGAGAATTATAAAAAAGATTCAAATTTATAAATATAAAAATTTGCAGCAACAAGTGAGTCAGCAACAAGCGCAACTCGATGCCCAGCAACGTCAGATGGCCGTCAAGCTAGCGCTTCGCAAACAATTGGAGAAGACCCTGCTTAGCATACCCACACCAAAACCATTGCCTGAAGAACCCCTGTTTGTGCCCAACTTGGGTCAGGGCGATGTCGTGCTGTATTGTGGGCTCGATATGGCTGTACAAAAGGTTCGTTTTTTTTCTCACTTGAATTTATTGGTTATAATAAAAAGCGCTCTTCATATTTGTTATTCATATAGTTACGGTGACAAATATGACAAGATATAATTTGTTTTTTTTCACGATGACGAAAATTGTTGCAATTTATAATGTTTTTGATAAGCATTTGCTCTATGCTCAGGTGCTCAAAGACAAGCAGTTCACCGATCCGAAGATAAAAGAGCCGTGGGCGTGTGAAGTGTGTGATACCGACTTCACCCCGTACCGGAAAACTATGAAGAAGGATGCCAAGGTTAATCTCACAATAAATAATTTTTTGTGTTTCCTTCCTGTCGTTTCCTCAAATACTGTGACTGACTTGAGTTTGAGAAGTTAATTTGTTTTCATAGCATATATAATGTTTTGAAATTTCATAATTGAATACGGTTTTCATTACATTGCTTTGATTCAGGGTCCGGATGAGCCGGATAATTGGAAGACGGTGTGTGAGGCCTGCTTCCGCGCCCATCAGAAGAAACAGGTCAAGCTCGAACACACCGCCAGACTCAAACAGGCATTTGTTAAAGGTCAGCTTACTTATCAGAGCCAGTTTTATTTTCTCTGTTAGTTTCATTAATATTCGGCTTCGGCTGTACCCACCAATGTATCAAATGCACCCGTCCAGCAGAACATCAAACAGTCTAGTACACCACCGGAACAACAACAACAGCATCAACAACAACCACAACAGCAACAACAACAACACCGTCAACAACAGCAGCAGCAACAACAACAACAACAACAACAACAACAACAACAACAACAACAACAACAACAACAACAACAACAACATAATCGACAACAGTCAAGCACGAACAATAATCAGGTGAGTTGAGTTTGCCTAAGAATTGTGTACATGAATCTTTTATATGTTATAATAAAAAAAATTATTCTATAGCATTTAATACATTACATTTTGAAATACATAACAAAGTATTTATCGTCCAGTCTAAGTTTTCTTTTCCTTATTTCAGTTCATCAAAATGCTGATCAGACACGGCTGTGACCTGAACGTTCCTGATAAGAAACAACGGCGTGTCGTGCATTTCGCGGCGGGCGATGGGCATCTGCCGTGTTTGAAGTTGCTGGTACAAAACGGAGCCGATATATTGACAGCCGATAATTTTCAGGTATGAATATGATAATTTTTTTAGTTTATTTTAATTTATAGATAAAAGTTCAGATGCGCACTTTTCGATGTTGATTTTTTAAAGCAACGGCTTTAAGAGCTAAGCAGTCAGTAGTAAGTAAGGCCAATAAGTCTCAGTCCACTCTTTTAGCGCGACGGTGATACGAGGTTGTTATACAGATCTTCGAACCGAGTTTCGAACTGGCATGCCAGGAATTGAACTCACCTCTCAACTCGTTATATACTGTTATTTATGATACTTTATAAACAGTGTTTGCTTTTTACCAAACAAAAAAAACAGCAAAATTTTCTATTCAATTTCCATTTAAATTTTTTATTCGAGGTTAACTGATGGAGCAATGAATCATCATAAAGTATTTCTCAACAAACTTGAATAAAATTGATAAAATTTCAGGGCTGCCAGCGATGCTATGTATACGCTTATGCTGACGGTCATCAGCTCGTCCTGGAATACTTGTTGGAAGTCGACCAGAACCAGTCAACCATGATTCACAACAAAGACAAGAACGGTAATACAACGCTCCATATTGCGTGTAGCAATGGGAAACGTAAGGTTGGTGTTGTGGTCAGGGGTTGACAGCGGGGGTACACATCCCCTCCAAAAAAACAGGCCGTGAGGGTAGGCTTGATCGATCGATCAATACGATGATTTGTGTATGCTGCTGGATGATGTACTCAGTACTGTATTATCAACCAACGGTGCGCCAATAGATATGTTTTTAATACAAGTCACTGGGCTTAAAAATGCTAATATTTCGGTGCTACGCGCCACTCAGCCTGTCAGGTTTCAGATATGTTCGTTTCTAATACTAATCAACGGGGTTCAAAAAGCCAAAAAATTCGGCGCTACGCTCCTTGTTAGGGAAGTTAACGTGCAAACCATTGACTATAGTCTCAATAAGCTGTTTTTTCAGGTGCTGCTAGAGCAAGCCATTCAATACTCTGAATGGTCCCCGTCCAACGCGCCCCGCATGAATCTCGCTCATCTGGATGCCACCTGTCTGTTCGTCAACCATCAATGCAATCAGTTGGTCCTGACTTTTTACATAAATTTACCTATATTTCATATTACTCGATTTCGTATTTTTTTTCTTCTCTTCGGTTGTTATTTTTTATATTTGCTTCATGCAGTAGACGTAAATAAAATAATGGGTGTCTGAATGGGTCGTCTGTATGCTCAATTTATTACCAAAGTGAAATTGAACAATCGCCGGTTTGTCGCAAGTGATTTGAGAAATTAAAAGATTTGTATACCAAAAATATGTAAAGGTTTTAAATTTTGTTTGTAGTCCCAAAATTATTTTCTGAATGTACAGCGACTGGTATGCTATAAAAACTGGAAACGTAACAAGCTTATTTTCTGTCTCACACTACAAAACTCTGTGAAATTTTCTGCAAATAAATATTTAATAAAATTAAGCTTATAATAAAAAAACAATTAGCGTTGATTGACAAAAACGGCTTCATTTATATATGTGACCGGCTCCGAGCAAGTTTACTCTAAAAATAATTAACTTTAACATTTTGATAAGTCATGTTTTATTTACAGAAACGACTTTCCGTGTGGAACGTACCAGGTTCTGACGGATCACACCGGTGAGGTCTGGTGATATTTCTTCTCCTACAACGGTCGCTATCTCGTCACCGGATCCAAGGAGCCCATCATTTATATCTACGAAGTGCATGCGGCGGTTTGTTTTCATTTTAATTATAATTATAATAGATATAGTTCATTCACCGTTACTTTTTATATGGAGGGTTGTTTTGGCTCCCGCATTCAATTAGAAATTCTTGTGTACTAGGAAGGAATACTTTCAATGAAATTATCAGACTAATAAGGCTAATTTATTTACACCTTAAAGAACAAATTCAACTTATTGAAAACACCTAAGAGTGATAATTCCATTTTTCCCACCCCTTCTCGTCCGCTAGTGAGTCAGCCTGTCATTTGGTCTGTCAAAAAGCAGTCAGTACTCAATAGAGATATGTACATAGGTCAGGATGGACCCTAGCTGTCCGTGTATAATATTTCTGTTGGTATGACAGCAACAATCAGTGGATCAGTCAATGATTCAGTCATTCAGTTTGTCAGTGAGAAAAGGTCATTCAGTCAAGACAGGTCAGTCAGTCAGTCAGTCAGTCAGCCAGCCAGCCAGTCAGTCAGCCAAACAGTCAGTCAGTCGGTAGGTTTCTTTCAGTCACTGAAGACAGGACATGGCAGTTTCACTCAGTCAAGTCAGGCCAAAGAGTCAATTCCTGTTGTAGATCTGTCCGAATTTCAGGTGAATTTGTAGTTGTTTATGATGTGGCTTGATGATATTTGAACGTTTTCCTGTTATTTCAGGTTTCGTTTGCCTCCTGCGTCAACTGGAATCATTTCGGCATTCCAACATATTCCATAAAATTAATATAACAGTTTTTTCAATCTTAAATGATTCTGCTGACATAAATTTCAAGTTAATGAGTTATAATGAGTCATGTTTTTCATTTACATCTACTGATACAGTTTTAAGGTTTCATCATGCGTTTATTTTCCACAGTCAATCATGCACTCAGTAGATTTATAAATCTAATAAACAATTGAAAAAATAGTCTAATCAAACAAAAAATCTAAAAAACAATCTATTAAACAACAATAGCATATTAAAGTTTATCCAAAAAAGTAATCAGCAATCACTTGTCGATATTGCAACCCGGTCATGTTGTTTCTGGGAGGCAGGACATCCTCATCAATCAACTCATCATCAAGCAGGTTATCAATGTACTCACGTTCTGCGCGGTCACAATACTTGACATAGTTATGCAATATGCATGTACAGTTGTAAAATCGTGCGGCTTTTTCTGGCGAATATTGCACTGTTTTCAACATGACCCGGAATCTTGTTTTCTGCTGTCCGAAAAATCGTTCAACTGGATTCCGGCCATCGATTTGCGCGCTGTTGTACCGTTCTTGGACGGCAGTTTGTGGGTTCACGAACGGTGTGAGCATGTTCGGGGTTGATTCATAGCCATTATCGGCCAGTAGTACGTCATTTTGGCCAGGCGCATGGATGACCTGATTGAGCTGGCTGTTCCGAAAAATGCGTTGGTCGTGAACGCGTCCTGGATAGCGCGCATCCACCGAGGTTGCCAAGCACTTCGCCGTGGTTGTGACTTGCACGTTGATCGAATATTGGCGGTGCCTGAATTATATAAATTATAAAGTGGTGAGATATTAACCTTTTGTTCGGGAGGAGATCTTAAACAATGAAGGAATTAATGGGCACCAAGAAGCTATATTAATTACATGGTAGTTGTTTAATATTTTGAAAAGAATCATTGCTCACATAACTTCGTGAACCAACCTATTCAGATACTGATCCGGATCCAATGATGGTTTCTTGATGGTGATATGTGTGCAATCGATGCTACCGATGATGTCCGGAATGTGGCACAGTCGGGCAAAATCGCTCTTTATCATGCGTCGTTCGTCATCGTCCTCTGGCATATATACGAAGTAATCGAGATGCTGCTCCAGTGCCACCGAGAACTGATTGATACAGTTACTGACCGATGCTTTGCACATTGTGAAAAGCCTGCTGAGAACCTGAAATGCACATTTATCTTTCTCTGGTTAACGTGTTCATTGAACTCACTCACTCATTCACTCACTCACTCATTCACTTACTCACTTACTCACACACTCACTCATTCATTCATTAACTTACTTACTGACTCACTCCTTCACTCACTAACTCACTCACTCACTCACTCACTCACTCATTAACTTACTCACTTACTCACTTACTCACTTACTCACTCACTCATTCACTCACTCTTTCACTCACCCACCCACTCACTCAGTCACTCACTCATTCACTTACTCACTTACTCACTTTCTCACTGTCTCACTCATTCACTCACTCACTCACTCACTCACCCACTCACTCACTCACTCACTCACTCATTCACTCACTCGTTCACTCACTCATTCACTCACTCATTCACTTACTTACTCACTCACTCATTCACTCACTCACTCACTCACTCACTCACTCACTCACTCACTCACTCACTCATTATCTCGCATACTCACTTATTAACTCGCATACTCACTTACATACTCATCCACTCACTCACTCACTCATTATCTCGCATACTCACTTATTAACTCGCATACTCACTTACATACTCATCCACTCACTCATCCACTCACTCACTCACTCACTCACTCACTCACTCACTCACTCACTCACTCGCTCATCCACTCACTCACTCACTAGCTCACTCACTCACTCACTCACTCATTAACTCGCATACTCACTTTTAACTCGCATGCTCAATTACATACTCATCTACTCACTCATCCACTTACTCACTCACTCACTCACTCACTCACTCACTCACTCGCTCATCCACTCACTCACTCACTAGCTCACTCACTCACTCGCTTCTTCCCTCACTTACTCACGCACTCACTCACTCACACACTCACTAACTCACTCACTCACTCACTTCTTCGTTTATTCACTCACTGAGATGAATTTGTGGTGTTTTTTACATATTTATTTATTGCATTTATATAAGTGAGAAATATTTATCTCGTTATTGTCGCCCTTTTTATAATCAACCTGCTGTTCAGTAGAGGACGCATAAAACGACAAGGAGACGAGCACAATCTCTTTTGTTGTTAGCGCACCGTGTCGAAGAGTAGGTCGGGCCAAGTCGACATCCAACAATTCGATCAAGTACCGGATACGATTCTTCCTCATCCGAAACAATTTTACGCACTGATCATTCGACAGAGTATTGAAAAGGTCTTCTACTCGAGGGTAAGGCAGACGGGATGGGTTTCGGAAAGCTTCATCAATTATATCGTCAATATGTGGTGGAATATCCATGATTTTATTGTGGACGATGATTGGAAAAGAATAGCAAAAAATTGCAGAATATATAGTTAACCAAGCAGATGTTTCGAACAGATGAGAGATGTTTGTTTTCATGAATGCCAAAGTGAAAGCCAAAGTGAAAGCCGGAATGTGTCTTTCATTGATTGATTGCATGATGAATGATTGTTATGAACAAATTTTTTTTCATTTTTGTGCCAAATTGTTGTATTTTCGATGGACTCGGTTGCTGTGAACAAAGTTTTCGTTTTTGTTCATAAATTTTTGTTTTACATGGCTAATGCCATTATCAACGCCAACTCAAAAGTCAATGCCACTTTGAGTGCCAACACGAGAGACGTATTTCGCGTGAAAAAAAATTTCAATTGGAATTTAAAAATACGATTAAATAATTTATTCAATTTTTTGTATGTTCTTTGAGTAATCTGAATGATTATCTATAATTTGACACCAAAATCAACTTCTAATATGCTCTTCTTCTTACGTTAAAGACGTGCAAACTTTGTCAGTGAAAGCGGCTTTGGCGATTTGAAAGCCGCTTTCACCTTCTGTAAACTGGGTGTAACAGTTTCACAAGACATTACCCGCTGCACCGACTGTATATGGAACTGTTACGAAGGGGAAGGGATGAAATGGCCCCCTTTTTAGCTATCTCAGAAATTAGGGGTTGTTCCTCAATGTGTAGGCAAACTGGCTTAAATCCCACCGATTCCCTTCTCTTTGGGAAGATTCCCCTCCCTTTGGAGGTTTGGCTCGTCCGAGAGTGAATCCGGCGTTTCGATGCTGTCACATTTCGAAACTGGTTTGCCATTCATATTTATTTGCTCGTCAATTTATAAAATCATATTTATTTTCATCGAGTTAATTTCGCTCGATTGCACAGGTTCGTACGCATTAAAGCATCGTAGCATGATTCAACGGTTTTTGTTGTTGTTGTTGTTGTGACTCACTCACTCACTCACTCACTCACTCACTCACTCACTCACTCACTCACTCACTCACTCATTAGCATGTTATTTTTTTAAGAACAACTATATTTTTTGATGGATCATGGGAAAAAGTTTAATGAGTGAGGTGAGTGAGTGAGTGAGTGAGTGAATGAGTGAGTGAGTGAGCGAGTGAGTGAGTGAGTGAATGAGTGAGTGAGTGAGTGAGTGAGTGAGTGAGTGAGTGAGTGAGTGAGTGAGTGAGTGAGTGAGTGAGTGAGTGAGTGAGTGAGTGAGTGAGTGAGTTAGTGAGTGAGTGAATGAGTGAGTGAGTAAGTGAGTGAGTGAGTGAGTGAGTACGTGAGTGAGTGAATTAGTGAGTGAGTGAGTGAGTGAGTGAGTGAGTGAGTGAGTGAGTGACTGAGTGGGTAAATGAGTGAGTTAGTTTGCCGGTTACTGACTGAAAAAAATTGCTATTGTCAAACGACAGTAAGTTATGTCGACACACATACGATAGTTTGTTAAACAATAATAACGGGGCTGTAGCTCAAATGGTAGAGCGCGCGCTTAGCATGCGCGAGGTACGGGGATCGATACCCCGCAGCTCCAATTTTTATTTTGTTAATACATCCGGAATGGTAGAGTATTATTTGTTTAACTGGCCACTTCTAAGTAAGGTATGACTTGTATTTATAGGACTACTCAGAAATAAATACGCAAAAGTAAATGAAAAATTAAGAGAAAATAAGTTGATAATCAAATTCTGGCATAGTTGGATTCAGACTGTCAAATCTCGTATAGCAGTACCACGGACTGGAAAACGCAGAACCAGATTCTCAGCTGACTTTCACGTATCATAATTGGGAAAAGTCTTATTCAGCGCAATTCAATGTCTGTGAACCGAATAATGGATTTGTTTATAACCAGTCACAAATGTGATTATGGATAAGGAATACCATTTCATTACATGGATGGTAACAAAATCGTTTTTTTGCATTATCTTTTACAAGCAGTCTATGTTTAGATGGAAAGACTGCCGTACGCGCCAAACCTCCAAAGGGTGGGGAAACTTTTTAAAGGGGGAGAATCGGCAGAAAAAAAGAGGGGATAGACCGTTCGTGCAAATGTCACGTGACGAGAGAATTTCTATTCAAAAAATTGAAAACGCGCCAACAGCATATTTAAATTCCAACTGCATGCCGAAATTTTCTGATTAACAAGAAACTTTGAATAGGTCATACAAATTACATACATGTATGTTTTTTTGTCCTTTTAATTGCTGTTATCAAGGTCACGCTAATCTACATCCTTATACCCATCAACTCAACGTCATCTTACTGACTGCTTTTCTCGTCACCTCAACACTGATCATCGGCACCCCATGAACCGGATAAACTCAACTACCCGATCACTGAAGCACCACCGCAACTCCTCAACTCAACTCTTCTCAGCAACCTACGGTACTGGATGTGTGCATATGATGAAAGTAAGTACTTTGTATTTTTTGTTGGCCTTTCAATCATCCAGTCAGCTCGCTTACGGAACACAATATGAAGAGTGCATAGACAGAAAAAACTCACTTGAACACCATAATAAAAAACTGTTTTTTTTTAATTTTTATGAAGTGACGTTTATTGCGAACGACTTGACCAACAAGAGAGCCCCAAATTAAAGGTGATTTGTCTGTCTGTCTGTCTGCGTGTATAAGTGTGTGTCTGTTTGTCTGTCTGTCTGTCTGTCTGTCCGTCTGTCTGTACAGTACAGGACAAAATGATGTGTCAAAACCCGCGGCCGCCTGCAGGCAGCCTGCAGTTGTCTGCAGACTTTTTATTTTGGTGTATATTATGAGATACACAAAACTGGTGTTATTTTAATTGAAATAATCGGATAGCCCGCCTCAAGTTCCATCAGTTTAGTTATTTACATAATTAAAACATTAATGAAAATTTTCCCTAAAGGGCGATTATGTCACATGCACATTTTATCCAAGCTGTGTTGGGGGGCGCGTTGCCATGACAACAGGGAAAATGCGCATGTAACAAAATCGCCCTTTAGGGGGTATTTCCATTGATATTTCAATTATGTAAATAAATGACCTTATAGAACTTGAGGCGGGCTATCCGATTATTTAAATTAAAATAACACAAGTTTCGTGTATCTCATAATATACACCAAAATAAAAAGTCTGCGGACAACCGAGGCTGCCTGCAGGCGGCCGCGGGTTTTGACACATCATTTTGTCCTGTACTGTATGTCTGTATGTCTGTTTGTCTGACTGTCTGTCTGTATGTTTGTCTGTCTGTCTGTCTGTCTGTCGTTCTGTCTGTCTGTCGGTCTGTCTGTCTGTCTGTCTGTCTGTCTGTCTGTATGTCTGTTTGTCTGTCTGTCTGCGTGTATGTGTGTGTGTGTGTGTGTATGTCTGTCTGTCTGTCAGTCTGTCTGTCTGTCTGTATGTCTGTCTGTCTGTCTGTCTGTCTGCCTGTCTGTCTGTCTGTCTGTCTGTCTGTCTGTCTGTCTGTCTGTCTGTCTGTCAGTATGTCTGTATGTCTGTTTGTCTGACGTCTGTCTGTATGTTTGTATGTATGTCTGTATGTCTGTCTGTCTGTCTGTCTGTATGTCTGTCTGTCTGTCTGTCTGTCTGTCTGTCTGCCTGTCTGTCTGTCTGTCTGTCTGTCTGTCTGTCTGTCTGTCTGTCTGTCAGTATGTCTGTATGTCTGTTTGTCTGACGTCTGTCTGTATGTCTGTATGTCTGTCTGTCTGTCTGTCTGTCTGTCTGTCTGTCTGTCTGTCTGTCTCTCTTTCTTTTTGTCTGTCTTTCCGTCTGTCTATCTGTTTAACCCAATCAATTTATAGAACATTAAAAACTCATGTAATTTTAACATTAGTGAGTCAAATATTAAGGACAGAACATTAAAATAAAATAGCTTTTTTCAGGTGGCACGGTCATTGGCAACGACGAAGCAGACGAACGTGCAGTGAATGATGCGAGAATGCGATGTCCAACACCAAACCATGAACCAGCCGAACGCGTCCATACTGCGTGCACACCCTACAGCAGCGGATGAGATGGAGGGGGGGGGGGGAGGGGAAGAGGGTGTGAAAAAATGAAATCCCCCAAAGCAGGTAACATGTGTAGGTATTAAAACAATAATTTTGATATCATCACTGAACTTATTCATCGTTAAAACTTATGGTTTCGGCTTAATCAAATTCGGCTTAATCTCTATTCGGCATAGTCAAATTCGGCATAATCATTTTCGGCGATCTCACGATATAATCGGTTAAAAATAAAAAACTTTTTTTCAGATGAAAGTTCGTTTTTTTCCTCGTAATGCAATCACGAAAAACTTAAAAAGTAAATACATTTAATTGGATAGAAAACATGGTTTTATATCGCACTCAGTTTTCGCTCCGAGACCAGGTGCCAAAGGACGCATTTGTCATAAGCAGCAGTGCATAAAGTTTTGCCATACCATTGTCAATGCATTATATTGTGTTTGTTTTGAGTTTTTTATTTTTCTCATGTGTAAAAATAGACGATCTCGCCTCTGAACAAAAGTTTTCAAATTAAAACCAATTCTCACGTAAGTTATATAACTTCAAAGTTTTCTTGCATAAAGATGCACCAATTTAGGCACCCAATGCCAAAAGTTTCTGTGATATGGGGGTAAGCGACTGGACAGAAAAGATGATGATCAGTCTGAAAGTTGGCCGTGTTCAGAATTCCCAGTTATAGCTTGATCAGGGTTTTTATTTGTTAGCAAAATAAACTTTTGTGAACTGGTTTTACATTTTTTACAATGAATTAGGTGCGATTTTCGGATGTTGCCTAAAAGTTATGTGAGAACGAGTTTTGTTTCCCGAAAATTTCGAAGCGCGCCAAAATCAGTTTTGAATTCAAATTGCGCGCCAAAAAGTTTGGTGAGTAACCAGAAACCCGGACTGAACTATAAAAAAGATACCAGTGGTTAAAGTTTTACGGAAAGCTTTCATCCGCTTGAAAATACAATCTTGCACCCTTGAATAATCATGTACTCAGTGTAAAGACAACTCTATACTTGTATATTTACTATGGTTTCCTTCACAAGTCACAAGTTCAGCACTCTGGTTTGATAAGAAGTCCACGTTACAGTAACAGTTTTTTTCAGGTTGACAGTAACAGTTTCACAAGACATTACCCGCTGCACCGACTGTATATGGAACTGTTACGAAGGGGAAGGGATGAAATGGCCCCCTTTTTAGCTATCTCAGAAATTAGGGGTTGTTCCTCAATGTGTAGGCAAACTGGCTTAAATCCCACCGATTCCCTTCTCTTTGGGAAGATTCCCCTCCCTTTGGAGGTTTGGCTCGTCCGAGAGTGAATCCGGCGTTTCGATGCTGTCACATTTCGAAACTGGTTTGCCATTCATATTTATTTGCTCGTCAATTTATAAAATCATATTTATTTTCATCGAGTTAATTTCGCTCGATTGCACAGGTTCGTACGCATTAAAGCATCGTAGCATGATTCAACGGTTTTTGTTGTTGTTGTTGTTGTGACTCACTCACTCACTCACTCACTCACTCACTCACTCACTCACTCACTCACTCACTCACTCATTAGCATGTTATTTTTTTAAGAACAACTATATTTTTTGATGGATCATGGGAAAAAGTTTAATGAGTGAGGTGAGTGAGTGAGTGAGTGAGTGAATGAGTGAGTGAGTGAGCGAGTGAGTGAGTGAGTGAATGAGTGAGTGAGTGAGTGAGTGAGTGAGTGAGTGAGTGAGTGAGTGAGTGAGTGAGTGAGTGAGTGAGTGAGTGAGTGAGTGAGTGAGTGAGTGAGTGAGTGAGTTAGTGAGTGAGTGAATAAGTGAGTGAGTGAGTAAGTGAGTGAGTGAGTGAGTGAGTACGTGAGTGAGTGAATTAGTGAGTGAGTGAGTGAGTGAGTGAGTGAGTGAGTGAGTGAGTGACTGAGTGGGTAAATGAGTGAGTTAGTTTGCCGGTTACTGACTGAAAAAAATTGCTATTGTCAAACGACAGTAAGTTATGTCGACACACATACGATAGTTTGTTAAACAATAATAACGGGGCTGTAGCTCAAATGGTAGAGCGCGCGCTTAGCATGCGCGAGGTACGGGGATCGATACCCCGCAGCTCCAATTTTTATTTTGTTAATACATCCGGAATGGTAGAGTATTATTTGTTTAACTGGCCACTTCTAAGTAAGGTATGACTTGTATTTATAGGACTACTCAGAAATAAATACGCAAAAGTAAATGAAAAATTAAGAGAAAATAAGTTGATAATCAAATTCTGGCATAGTTGGATTCAGACTGTCAAATCTCGTATAGCAGTACCACGGACTGGAAAACGCAGAACCAGATTCTCAGCTGACTTTCACGTATCATAATTGGGAAAAGTCTTATTCAGCGCAATTCAATGTCTGTGAACCGAATAATGGATTTGTTTATAACCAGTCACAAATGTGATTATGGATAAGGAATACCATTTCATTACATGGATGGTAACAAAATCGTTTTTTTGCATTATCTTTTACAAGCAGTCTATGTTTAGATGGAAAGACTGCCGTACGCGCCAAACCTCCAAAGGGTGGGGAAACTTTTTAAAGGGGGAGAATCGGCAGAAAAAAAGAGGGGATAGACCGTTCGTGCAAATGTCACGTGACGAGAGAATTTCTATTCAAAAAATTGAAAACGCGCCAACAGCATATTTAAATTCCAACTGCATGCCGAAATTTTCTGATTAACAAGAAACTTTGAATAGGTCATACAAATTACATACATGTATGTTTTTTTGTCCTTTTAATTGCTGTTATCAAGGTCACGCTAATCTACATCCTTATACCCATCAACTCAACGTCATCTTACTGACTGCTTTTCTCGTCACCTCAACACTGATCATCGGCACCCCATGAACCGGATAAACTCAACTACCCGATCACTGAAGCACCACCGCAACTCCTCAACTCAACTCTTCTCAGCAACCTACGGTACTGGATGTGTGCATATGATGAAAGTAAGTACTTTGTATTTTTTGTTGGCCTTTCAATCATCCAGTCAGCTCGCTTACGGAACACAATATGAAGAGTGCATAGACAGAAAAAACTCACTTGAACACCATAATAAAAAACTGTTTTTTTTTTTAATTTTTATGAAGTGACGTTTATTGCGAACGACTTGACCAACAAGAGAGCCCCAAATTAAAGGTGATTTGTCTGTCTGTCTGTCTGCGTGTATAAGTGTGTGTCTGTTTGTCTGTCTGTCTGTCTGTCTGTCCGTCTGTCTGTACAGTACAGGACAAAATGATGTGTCAAAACCCGCGGCCGCCTGCAGGCAGCCTGCAGTTGTCTGCAGACTTTTTATTTTGGTGTATATTATGAGATACACAAAACTGGTGTTATTTTAATTGAAATAATCGGATAGCCCGCCTCAAGTTCCATCAGTTTAGTTATTTACATAATTAAAACATTAATGAAAATTTTCCCTAAAGGGCGATTATGTCACATGCACATTTTATCCAAGCTGTGTTGGGGGGCGCGTTGCCATGACAACAGGGAAAATGCGCATGTAACAAAATCGCCCTTTAGGGGGTATTTCCATTGATATTTCAATTATGTAAATAAATGACCTTATAGAACTTGAGGCGGGCTATCCGATTATTTAAATTAAAATAACACAAGTTTCGTGTATCTCATAATATACACCAAAATAAAAAGTCTGCGGACAACCGAGGCTGCCTGCAGGCGGCCGCGGGTTTTGACACATCATTTTGTCCTGTACTGTATGTCTGTATGTCTGTTTGTCTGACTGTCTGTCTGTATGTTTGTCTGTCTGTCTGTCTGTCTGTCGTTCTGTCTGTCTGTCGGTCTGTCTGTCTGTCTGTCTGTCTGTCTGTCTGTATGTCTGTTTGTCTGTCTGTCTGCGTGTATGTGTGTGTGTGTGTGTGTATGTCTGTCTGTCTGTCAGTCTGTCTGTCTGTCTGTATGTCTGTCTGTCTGTCTGTCTGTCTGTCTGCCTGTCTGTCTGTCTGTCTGTCTGTCTGTCTGTCTGTCTGTCTGTCTGTCTGTCTGTCAGTATGTCTGTATGTCTGTTTGTCTGACGTCTGTCTGTATGTTTGTATGTATGTCTGTATGTCTGTCTGTCTGTCTGTCTGTCAGTCTGTCTGTCTGTATGTCTGTCTGTCTGTCTGTCTGTCTGTCTGTCTGCCTGTCTGTCTGTCTGTCTGTCTGTCTGTCTGTCTGTCTGTCTGTCAGTATGTCTGTATGTCTGTTTGTCTGACGTCTGTCTGTATGTCTGTATGTCTGTCTGTCTGTCTGTCTGTCTGTCTGTCTGTCTGTCTGTCTGTCTCTCTTTCTTTTTGTCTGTCTTTCCGTCTGTCTATCTGTTTAACCCAATCAATTTATAGAACATTAAAAACTCATGTAATTTTAACATTAGTGAGTCAAATATTAAGGACAGAACATTAAAATAAAATAGCTTTTTTCAGGTGGCACGGTCATTGGCAACGACGAAGCAGACGAACGTGCAGTGAATGGTGCGAGAATGCGATGTCCAACACCAAACCATGAACCAGCCGAACGCGTCCATACTGCGTGCACACCCTACAGCAGCGGATGAGATGGAGGGGGGGGGGAGGGGAAGAGGGTGTGAAAAAATGAAATCCCCCAAAGCAGGTAACATGTGTAGGTATTAAAACAATAATTTTGATATCATCACTGAACTTATTCATCGTTAAAACTTATGGTTTCGGCTTAATCAAATTCGGCTTAATCTCTATTCGGCATAGTCAAATTCGGCATAATCATTTTCGGCGATCTCACGATATAATCGGTTAAAAATAAAAAACTTTTTTTCAGATGAAAGTTCGTTTTTTTCCTCGTAATGCAATCACGAAAAACTTAAAAAGTAAATACATTTAATTGGATAGAAAACATGGTTTTATATCGCACTCAGTTTTCGCTCCGAGACCAGGTGCCAAAGGACGCATTTGTCATAAGCAGCAGTGCATAAAGTTTTGCCATACCATTGTCAATGCATTATATTGTGTTTGTTTTGAGTTTTTTATTTTTCTCATGTGTAAAAATAGACGATCTCGCCTCTGAACAAAAGTTTTCAAATTAAAACCAATTCTCACGTAAGTTATAGAACTTCAAAGTTTTCTTGCATAAAGATGCACCAATTTAGGCACCCAATGCCAAAAGTTTCTGTGATATGGGGGTAAGCGACTGGACAGAAAAGATGATGATCAGTCTGAAAGTTGGCCGTGTTCAGAATTCCCAGTTATAGCTTGATCAGGGTTTTTATTTGTTAGCAAAATAAACTTTTGTGAACTGGTTTTACATTTTTTACAATGAATTAGGTGCGATTTTCGGATGTTGCCTAAAAGTTATGTGAGAACGAGTTTTGTTTCCCGAAAATTTCGAAGCGCGCCAAAATCAGTTTTGAATTCAAATTGCGCGCCAAAAAGTTTGGTGAGTAACCAGAAACCCGGACTGAACTATAAAAAAGATACCAGTGGTTAAAGTTTTACGGAAAGCTTTCATCCGCTTGAAAATACAATCTTGCACCCTTGAATAATCATGTACTCAGTGTAAAGACAACTCTATACTTGTATATTTACTATGGTTTCCTTCACAAGTCACAAGTTCAGCACTCTGGTTTGATAAGAAGTCCACGTTACAGTAACAGTTTTTTTCAGGTTGACAGTAACAGTTTCACAAGACATTACCCGCTGCACCGACTGTATATGGAACTGTTACGAAGGGGAAGGGATGAAATGGCCCCCTTTTTAGCTATCTCAGAAATTAGGGGTTGTTCCTCAATGTGTAGGCAAACTGGCTTAAATCCCACCGATTCCCTTCTCTTTGGGAAGATTCCCCTCCCTTTGGAGGTTTGGCTCGTCCGAGAGTGAATCCGGCGTTTCGATGCTGTCACATTTCGAAACTGGTTTGCCATTCATATTTATTTGCTCGTCAATTTATAAAATCATATTTATTTTCATCGAGTTAATTTCGCTCGATTGCACAGGTTCGTACGCATTAAAGCATCGTAGCATGATTCAACGGTTTTTGTTGTTGTTGTTGTTGTGACTCACTCACTCACTCACTCACTCACTCACTCACTCACTCACTCACTCACTCACTCACTCATTAGCATGTTATTTTTTTAAGAACAACTATATTTTTTGATGGATCATGGGAAAAAGTTTAATGAGTGAGGTGAGTGAGTGAGTGAGTGAGTGAATGAGTGAGTGAGTGAGCGAGTGAGTGAGTGAGTGAATGAGTGAGTGAGTGAGTGAGTGAGTGAGTGAGTGAGTGAGTGAGTGAGTGAGTGAGTGAGTGAGTGAGTGAGTGAGTGAGTGAGTGAGTGAGTGAGTGAGTGAGTGAGTTAGTGAGTGAGTGAATAAGTGAGTGAGTGAGTAAGTGAGTGAGTGAGTGAGTGAGTACGTGAGTGAGTGAATTAGTGAGTGAGTGAGTGAGTGAGTGAGTGAGTGAGTGAGTGAGTGACTGAGTGGGTAAATGAGTGAGTTAGTTTGCCGGTTACTGACTGAAAAAAATTGCTATTGTCAAACGACAGTAAGTTATGTCGACACACATACGATAGTTTGTTAAACAATAATAACGGGGCTGTAGCTCAAATGGTAGAGCGCGCGCTTAGCATGCGCGAGGTACGGGGATCGATACCCCGCAGCTCCAATTTTTATTTTGTTAATACATCCGGAATGGTAGAGTATTATTTGTTTAACTGGCCACTTCTAAGTAAGGTATGACTTGTATTTATAGGACTACTCAGAAATAAATACGCAAAAGTAAATGAAAAATTAAGAGAAAATAAGTTGATAATCAAATTCTGGCATAGTTGGATTCAGACTGTCAAATCTCGTATAGCAGTACCACGGACTGGAAAACGCAGAACCAGATTCTCAGCTGACTTTCACGTATCATAATTGGGAAAAGTCTTATTCAGCGCAATTCAATGTCTGTGAACCGAATAATGGATTTGTTTATAACCAGTCACAAATGTGATTATGGATAAGGAATACCATTTCATTACATGGATGGTAACAAAATCGTTTTTTTGCATTATCTTTTACAAGCAGTCTATGTTTAGATGGAAAGACTGCCGTACGCGCCAAACCTCCAAAGGGTGGGGAAACTTTTTAAAGGGGGAGAATCGGCAGAAAAAAAGAGGGGATAGACCGTTCGTGCAAATGTCACGTGACGAGAGAATTTCTATTCAAAAAATTGAAAACGCGCCAACAGCATATTTAAATTCCAACTGCATGCCGAAATTTTCTGATTAACAAGAAACTTTGAATAGGTCATACAAATTACATACATGTATGTTTTTTGTCCTTTTAATTGCTGTTATCAAGGTCACGCTAATCTACATCCTTATACCCATCAACTCAACGTCATCTTACTGACTGCTTTTCTCGTCACCTCAACACTGATCATCGGCACCCCATGAACCGGATAAACTCAACTACCCGATCACTGAAGCACCACCGCAACTCCTCAACTCAACTCTTCTCAGCAACCTACGGTACTGGATGTGTGCATATGATGAAAGTAAGTACTTTGTATTTTTTGTTGGCCTTTCAATCATCCAGTCAGCTCGCTTACGGAACACAATATGAAGAGTGCATAGACAGAAAAAACTCACTTGAACACCATAATAAAAAACTGTTTTTTTTTTAATTTTTATGAAGTGACGTTTATTGCGAACGACTTGACCAACAAGAGAGCCCCAAATTAAAGGTGATTTGTCTGTCTGTCTGTCTGCGTGTATAAGTGTGTGTCTGTTTGTCTGTCTGTCTGTCTGTCTGTCCGTCTGTCTGTACAGTACAGGACAAAATGATGTGTCAAAACCCGCGGCCGCCTGCAGGCAGCCTGCAGTTGTCTGCAGACTTTTTATTTTGGTGTATATTATGAGATACACAAAACTGGTGTTATTTTAATTGAAATAATCGGATAGCCCGCCTCAAGTTCCATCAGTTTAGTTATTTACATAATTAAAACATTAATGAAAATTTTCCCTAAAGGGCGATTATGTCACATGCACATTTTATCCAAGCTGTGTTGGGGGGCGCGTTGCCATGACAACAGGGAAAATGCGCATGTAACAAAATCGCCCTTTAGGGGGTATTTCCATTGATATTTCAATTATGTAAATAAATGACCTTATAGAACTTGAGGCGGGCTATCCGATTATTTAAATTAAAATAACACAAGTTTCGTGTATCTCATAATATACACCAAAATAAAAAGTCTGCGGACAACCGAGGCTGCCTGCAGGCGGCCGCGGGTTTTGACACATCATTTTGTCCTGTACTGTATGTCTGTATGTCTGTTTGTCTGACTGTCTGTCTGTATGTTTGTCTGTCTGTCTGTCTGTCTGTCGTTCTGTCTGTCTGTCGGTCTGTCTGTCTGTCTGTCTGTCTGTCTGTCTGTATGTCTGTTTGTCTGTCTGTCTGCGTGTATGTGTGTGTGTGTGTGTGTATGTCTGTCTGTCTGTCAGTCTGTCTGTCTGTCTGTATGTCTGTCTGTCTGTCTGTCTGTCTGTCTGCCTGTCTGTCTGTCTGTCTGTCTGTCTGTCTGTCTGTCTGTCTGTCTGTCTGTCAGTATGTCTGTATGTCTGTTTGTCTGACGTCTGTCTGTATGTTTGTATGTATGTCTGTATGTCTGTCTGTCTGTCTGTCTGTCAGTCTGTCTGTCTGTATGTCTGTCTGTCTGTCTGTCTGTCTGTCTGCCTGTCTGTCTGTCTGTCTGTCTGTCTGTCTGTCTGTCTGTCTGTCTGTCTGTCTGTCAGTATGTCTGTATGTCTGTTTGTCTGACGTCTGTCTGTATGTTTGTATGTATGTCTGTATGTCTGTCTGTCTGTCTGTCTGTCTGTCTGTCTGTCTGTCTGTCTGTCTCTCTTTCTTTTTGTCTGTCTTTCCGTCTGTCTATCTGTTTAACCCAATCAATTTATAGAACATTAAAAACTCATGTAATTTTAACATTAGTGAGTCAAATATTAAGGACAGAACATTAAAATAAAATAGCTTTTTTCAGGTGGCACGGTCATTGGCAACGACGAAGCAGACGAACGTGCAGTGAATGATGCGAGAATGCGATGTCCAACACCAAACCATGAATGAGGATAGTTTTTCGTTTTTATTGGCGACATGGTGAAACGCTCGAATCGCGTGCCGAGATAATCATATATGATGTGGTTTGAGATGGTTTGAGACGGTTTGAGATGGTTGAAACCGGGTGAAGATTTGCAATTCCATTATATGTGTCAAGGCACGGCTGCTAGCCCGTTCCATTATTATGGATCGATTAAAATAAGCTTTTTGCGGGTATCTCGATCTAGCCTCATATGTGGATACATATGACTTAACATGCTACACAGCGAAGTGTAAAATACGAA
Organism: Daptonema setosum; assembly: GCA_964036265.1. Lineage (NCBI taxonomy): Eukaryota > Metazoa > Nematoda > Chromadorea > Monhysterida > Xyalidae > Daptonema > Daptonema setosum. The sequence continues at coordinate 23,375,608 of OZ038448.1, read as the reverse complement.
ACATCACAATAATCCGTTAGTACCGATTAAAGCCAATTAATCGGCGACGACTACGACTTTATCTGATTGGCCCACTACACGTCAGGGCTCCTAAAGCCAGGTTTCGTGGTAGGCCTTAGTTTGAAAAATCAACCCACAAGTGTTGTAACACAGTTGTGTATTATTGAAAGGTAGTCTACATTCATGGTTATAGTGTTGAGTCGCTGTTGATTTCGTATCTTGATCAAAATTCAGGTTGAAAGTGCGTTCATCTAGCCTCGAATAAAGACAAAATTCATGTGTTTCAAACGGCACGCTGTGTCTAGACTACTTGTGGGTAAACTACGACTTTATCTGATTGGTCCACTACACGTCAGGGCTCCTAAAGCCAGGTTTCGTGGTGGGCCTTAGTTTGAAAATCAACCCACAAATGTTGTAACACTGTTGTGTATCATTGAAAGGTAGTCTACATTCGTGGTTATAGTGTTGAGTCGCTGTTGATTTCGTATCTTGATCAAAATTCAGGTTGAAAGGGCGTATATCTAGCCTCTAATAAAGACAAAATTCGTCTGTTTCAAACGCCACGCTGTGTCTAGACTACTTGTGGGTAAACTACGACTTTATCTGATTGGCCCACTACACGTCAGGGTTCCTAAAGCCAGGTATCGTGGTGGGCCTTAGTTTGAAAAATCAACCCAAAAATGTTGTAACACAGTTGAGTAATATTGAAAGGTAGTCTACATTCATGGTTATAGTGTTGAGTCGCTGTTGATTTCGTATCTTGATCAAAATTCAGGTTGAAAGGGCGTTCATCTAGCCTCTAATAAAGACAAAATTCGTCTGTTTCAAACGGCACGCTGTGTCTAGACTACTTGTGGGTAAACTACGACTTTATCTGATTGGCCCACTACACGTCAGGGCTCCTAAAGCCAGGTTTCGTGGTGGGCCTTAGTTTGAAAAATCAACCCACAAGTGTTGTAACACAGTTGTGTATTATTGAAAGGTAGTCTACATTCATGGTTATAGTGTTGAGTCGCTGTTGATTTCGTATCTTGATCAAAATTCAGGTTGAAAGGGCGTTCATCTAGCCTCTAATAAAGACAAAATTCGTCTGTTTCAAACGGCACGCTGTGTCTAGACTACTTGTGGGTAAACTACGACTTTATCTGATTGGCCCACTACACGTCAGGGCTCCTAAAGCCAGGTTTCGTGGTGGGCCTTAGTTTGAAAAATCAACCCAAAAATGTTGTAACACAGTTGAGTAATATTGAAAGGTAGTCTACATTCATGGTTATAGTGTTGAGTCGCTGTTGATTTCGTATCTTGATCAAAATTCAGGTTGAAAGGGCGTTCATCTAGCCTCTAATAAATACAAAATTCGTCTGTTTCAAACGGCACGCTGTGTCTAGACTACTTGTGGGTAAACTACGACTTTATCTGATTGGCCCACTACACGTCAGGGCTCCTAAAGCCAGGTTTCGTGGTGGGCCTTAGTTTGAAAAATCAACCCACAAGTGTTGTAACACAGTTGTGTATTATTGAAAGGTAGTCTACATTCATGGTTATAGTGTTGAGTCGCTGTTGATTTCGTATCTTGATCAAAATTCAGATTGAAAGGGCGTTCATCTAGCCTCTAATAAAGACAAAATTCGTCTGTTTCAAACGGCACGCTGTGTCTAACTACTTGTGGGTAAACTACGACTTTATCTGATTGGCCCACTACACGTCAGGGCTCCTAAAGCCAGGTTTCGTGGTGGGCCTTAGTTTGAAAAATCAACCCACAAGTGTTGTAACACAGTTGTGTATTATTGAAAGGTAGGCTACATTCATGGTTATAGTGTTGAGTCGCTGTTGATTTCGTATCTTGATCAAAATTCAGGTTGAAAGTGCGTTCATCTAGCCTCGAATAAAGACAAAATTCATGTGTTTCAAACGGCACGCTGTGTCTAGACTACTTGTGGGTAAACTACGACTTTATCTGATTGGCCCACTACACGTCAGGGCTCCTAAAGCCAGGTTTCGTGGTGGGCCTTAGTTTGAATAATCAACCCAAAAATGTTTTAACACAGTTGAGTAATATTGAAAGGTAGTCTACATTCATGGTTATAGTGTTGAGTCGCTGTTGATTTCGTATCTTGATCAAAATTCAGGTTGAAAGGGCGTTCATCTAGCCTCTAATAAAGACAAAATTCGTCTGTTTCAAACGGCACGCTGTGTCTAGACTACTTGTGGGTAAACTACGACTTTATCTGATTGGCCCACTACACGTCAGGGCTCCTAAAGCCAGGTTTCGTGGTGGGCCTTAGTTTGAAAAATCAACCCACAAGTGTTGTAAGTGTAACACAGTTGTGTATTAGTGAAAGGTAGTCTACATTCTTGGTTATAGTGTTGATTCGCTGTTGATTTCGTATCTTGATCAAAGTTCAGATTGAAAGGGCGTTCATCTAGCCTCTAATAAGGACAAAATTCGTCTGTTTCAAACGGCACGCTGTGTCTAACTACTTGTGGGTAAACTACGACTTTATCTGATTGGCCCACTACACGTCAGGGCTCCTAAAGCCAGGTTTCGTGGTGGGCCTTAGTTTGAAAAATCAACCCACAAGTGTTGTAACACAGTTGTGTATTATTGAAAGGTAGGCTACATTCATGGTTATAGTGTTGAGTCGCTGTTGATTTCGTATCTTGATCAAAATTCAGGTTGAAAGTGCGTTCATCTAGCCTCGAATAAAGACAAAATTCATGTGTTTCAAACGGCACGCTGTGTCTAGACTACTTGTGGGTAAACTACGACTTTATCTGATTGGCCCACTACACGTCAGGGCTCCTAAAGCCAGGTTTCGTGGTGGGCCTTAGTTTGAATAATCAACCCAAAAATGTTTTAACACAGTTGAGTAATATTGAAAGGTAGTCTACATTCATGGTTATAGTGTTGAGTCGCTGTTGATTTCGTATCTTGATCAAAATTCAGGTTGAAAGGGCGTTCATCTAGCCTCTAATAAAGACAAAATTCGTCTGTTTCAAACGGCACGCTGTGTCTAGACTACTTGTGGGTAAACTACGACTTTATCTGATTGGCCCACTACACGTCAGGGCTCCTAAAGCCAGGTTTCGTGGTGGGCCTTAGTTTGAAAAATCAACCCACAAGTGTTGTAAGTGTAACACAGTTGTGTATTAGTGAAAGGTAGTCTACATTCTTGGTTATAGTGTTGATTCGCTGTTGATTTCGTATCTTGATCAAAGTTCAGATTGAAAGGGCGTTCATCTAGCCTCTAATAAGGACAAAATTCGTCTGTTTCAAACGGCACGCTGAATCTAGACTACTTGTGGGTAAACTACGACTTTATCTGTTGGCCCACTACACGTCAGGGCTCCTAAAGCCAGGTTTCGTGGTGGGCCTTAGTTTGAAAAATCAACCCACAAGTGTTGTAACACAGTTGTGTATTATTGAAAGGTAGTCTACATTCATGGTTATAGTGTTGAGTCGCTGTTGATTTCGTATCTTGATAAAAATTCAGGTTGAAAGTGCATTCATCTAGCCTCTAATAAAGACAAAATTCATGTGTTTCAAACGGCACGCTGTGTCTAGACTACTTGTGGGTAAACTACGACTTTATCTGATTGGCCCACTACACGTCAGGGCTCCTAAAGCCAGGTTTCGTGGTGGGCCTTAGTTTGAAAAATCAACCCACAAGTGTTGTAACACAGTTGTGTATTATTGAAAGGTAGTCTACATTCATGGTTATAGTGTTGAGTCGCTGTTGATTTCGTATCTTGATCAAAATTCAGGTTGAAAGTGCGATCATCTAGCCTCGAATAAAGACAAAATTCATGTGTTTCAAACGGCACGCTGTGTCTAGACTACTTGTGGGTAAACTACGACTTTATCTGATTGGCCCACTACACGTCAGGGCTCCTAAAGCCAAGTTTCGTGGTGGGCCTTAGTTTGAAAAATCAACCCAAAAATGTTGTAACAAAGTTGAGTAATATTGAAAGGTAGTCTACATTCATGGTTATAGTGTTGAGTCGCTGTTGACTTCGTATCTTGATCAAAATTCAGGTTGAAAGTGCGATCATCTAGCCTCGAATAAAGACAAAATTCATGTGTTTCAAACGGCACGCTGTGTCTAGACTACTTGTGGGTAAACTACGACTTCATCTGATTGGCCCACTACACGTCAGGGCTCCTAAAGCCAAGTTTCGTGGTGGGCCTTAGTTTGAAAAATCAACCCAAAAATGTTGTAACAAAGTTGAGTAATATTGAAAGGTAGTCTACATTCATGGTTATATTATAGTGTTGAGTCGCTGTTGATTTCGTATCTTGATCAAAATTCAGGTTGAAAGGGCGTTCATCTAGCCTCTAATAAAGACAAAATTCGTATGTTTCAAACGGCACGCTGTGTCTAGACTACTTGTGGGTAAACTACGACTTTATCTGATTGGCCCACTACACGTCAGGGCTCCTAAAGCCAGGTTTCGTGGTGGGCCTTAGTTTGAAAAATCAACCCACAAGTGTTATAACACAGTTGTGTATTATTGAAAGGTAGTCTACATTCATGGTTATAGTGTTGAGTCGCTGTTGATTTCGTATCTTGATCAAAATTCAGATTGAAAGGGCGTTCATCTAGCCTCTAATAAAGACAAAATTCGTCTGTTTCAAACGGCACGCTGTGTCTAACTACTTGTGGGTAAACTACGACTTTATCTGATTGGCCCACTACACGTCAGGGCTCCTAAAGCCAGGTTTCGTGGTGGGCCTTAGTTTGAAAAATCAACCCACAAGTGTTGTAACACAGTTGTGTATTATTGAAAGGTAGTCTACATTCATGGTTATAGTGTTGAGTCGCTGTTGATTTCGTATCTTGATCAAAATTCAGGTTGAAAGTGCGTTCATCTAGCCTCGAATAAAGACAAAATTCATGTGTTTCAAACGGCACGCTGTGTCTAGACTACTTGTGGGTAAACTACGACTTTATCTGATTGGCCCACTACACGTCAGGGCTCCTAAAGCCAGGTTTCGTGGTGGGCCTTAGTTTGAAAAATCAACCCACAAATGTTGTAACACTGTTGTGTATCATTGAAAGGTAGTCTACATTCATGGTTATAGTGTTGAGTCGCTGTTGATTTCGTATCTTGATCAAAATTCAGGTTGAAAGTGCATTCATCTACAGTACAGGACATAAAGATGTGGCCGGCTGCGCAGAATTTCAGCGAATTCGCCGAAATTCTGCGCAGCCGGCCACATCTTTATGTCCTGTACTGTAGCCTCTAATAAAGACAAAATTCATGTGTTTCAAACGGCATGCTGTGTCTAGACTACTTGTGGGTAAACTACGACTTTATCTGATTGGCCCACTACACGTCAGGGCTCCTAAAGCCAGGTTTCGTGGTGGGCCTTAGTTTGAAAAATCAACCCACAAGTGTTGTAACACAGTTGTGTATTATTGAAAGGTAGTCTACATTCATGGTTATAGTGTTGAGTCGCTGTTGATTTCGTATCTTGATCAAAATTCAGGTTGAAAGTGCGATCATCTAGCCTCGAATAAAGACAAAATTCATGTGTTTCAAACGGCACGCTGTGTCTAGACTACTTGTGGGTAAACTACGACTTTATCTGATTGGCCCACTACACGTCAGGGCTCCTAAAGCCAGGTTTCGTGGTAGGCCTTAGTTTGAAAAATCAACCCACAAGTGTTGTAACACAGTTGTGTATTATTGAAAGGTAGTCTACATTCATGGTTATAGTGTTGAGTCGCTGTTGATTTCGTATCTTGATCAAAATTCAGGTTGAAAGTGCGTTCATCTAGCCTCGAATAAAGACAAAATTCATGTGTTTCAAACGGCACGCTGTGTCTAGACTACTTGTGGGTAAACTACGACTTTATCTGATTGGTCCACTACACGTCAGGGCTCCTAAAGCCAGGTTTCGTGGTGGGCCTTAGTTTGAAAATCAACCCACAAATGTTGTAACACTGTTGTGTATCATTGAAAGGTAGTCTACATTCGTGGTTATAGTGTTGAGTCGCTGTTGATTTCGTATCTTGATCAAAATTCAGGTTGAAAGGGCGTATATCTAGCCTCTAATAAAGACAAAATTCGTCTGTTTCAAACGCCACGCTGTGTCTAGACTACTTGTGGGTAAACTACGACTTTATCTGATTGGCCCACTACACGTCAGGGTTCCTAAAGCCAGGTATCGTGGTGGGCCTTAGTTTGAAAAATCAACCCAAAATGTTGTAACACAGTTGAGTAATATTGAAAGGTAGTCTACATTCATGGTTATAGTGTTGAGTCGCTGTTGATTTCGTATCTTGATCAAAATTCAGGTTGAAAGGGCGTTCATCTAGCCTCTAATAAAGACAAAATTCGTCTGTTTCAAACGGCACGCTGTGTCTAGACTACTTGTGGGTAAACTACGACTTTATCTGATTGGCCCACTACACGTCAGGGCTCCTAAAGCCAGGTTTCGTGGTGGGCCTTAGTTTGAAAAATCAACCCACAAGTGTTGTAACACAGTTGTGTATTATTGAAAGGTAGTCTACATTCATGGTTATAGTGTTGAGTCGCTGTTGATTTCGTATCTTGATCAAAATTCAGGTTGAAAGGGCGTTCATCTAGCCTCTAATAAAGACAAAATTCGTCTGTTTCAAACGGCACGCTGTGTCTAGACTACTTGTGGGTAAACTACGACTTTATCTGATTGGCCCACTACACGTCAGGGCTCCTAAAGCCAGGTTTCGTGGTGGGCCTTAGTTTGAAAAATCAACCCAAAAATGTTGTAACACAGTTGAGTAATATTGAAAGGTAGTCTACATTCATGGTTATAGTGTTGAGTCGCTGTTGATTTCGTATCTTGATCAAAATTCAGGTTGAAAGGGCGTTCATCTAGCCTCTAATAAATACAAAATTCGTCTGTTTCAAACGGCACGCTGTGTCTAGACTACTTGTGGGTAAACTACGACTTTATCTGATTGGCCCACTACACGTCAGGGCTCCTAAAGCCAGGTTTCGTGGTGGGCCTTAGTTTGAAAAATCAACCCACAAGTGTTGTAACACAGTTGTGTATTATTGAAAGGTAGTCTACATTCATGGTTATAGTGTTGAGTCGCTGTTGATTTCGTATCTTGATCAAAATTCAGATTGAAAGGGCGTTCATCTAGCCTCTAATAAAGACAAAATTCGTCTGTTTCAAACGGCACGCTGTGTCTAACTACTTGTGGGTAAACTACGACTTTATCTGATTGGCCCACTACACGTCAGGGCTCCTAAAGCCAGGTTTCGTGGTGGGCCTTAGTTTGAAAAATCAACCCACAAGTGTTGTAACACAGTTGTGTATTATTGAAAGGTAGGCTACATTCATGGTTATAGTGTTGAGTCGCTGTTGATTTCGTATCTTGATCAAAATTCAGGTTGAAAGTGCGTTCATCTAGCCTCGAATAAAGACAAAATTCATGTGTTTCAAACGGCACGCTGTGTCTAGACTACTTGTGGGTAAACTACGACTTTATCTGATTGGCCCACTACACGTCAGGGCTCCTAAAGCCAGGTTTCGTGGTGGGCCTTAGTTTGAATAATCAACCCAAAAATGTTTTAACACAGTTGAGTAATATTGAAAGGTAGTCTACATTCATGGTTATAGTGTTGAGTCGCTGTTGATTTCGTATCTTGATCAAAATTCAGGTTGAAAGGGCGTTCATCTAGCCTCTAATAAAGACAAAATTCGTCTGTTTCAAACGGCACGCTGTGTCTAGACTACTTGTGGGTAAACTACGACTTTATCTGATTGGCCCACTACACGTCAGGGCTCCTAAAGCCAGGTTTCGTGGTGGGCCTTAGTTTGAAAAATCAACCCACAAGTGTTGTAAGTGTAACACAGTTGTGTATTAGTGAAAGGTAGTCTACATTCTTGGTTATAGTGTTGATTCGCTGTTGATTTCGTATCTTGATCAAAGTTCAGATTGAAAGGGCGTTCATCTAGCCTCTAATAAGGACAAAATTCGTCTGTTTCAAACGGCACGCTGTGTCTAACTACTTGTGGGTAAACTACGACTTTATCTGATTGGCCCACTACACGTCAGGGCTCCTAAAGCCAGGTTTCGTGGTGGGCCTTAGTTTGAAAAATCAACCCACAAGTGTTGTAACACAGTTGTGTATTATTGAAAGGTAGGCTACATTCATGGTTATAGTGTTGAGTCGCTGTTGATTTCGTATCTTGATCAAAATTCAGGTTGAAAGTGCGTTCATCTAGCCTCGAATAAAGACAAAATTCATGTGTTTCAAACGGCACGCTGTGTCTAGACTACTTGTGGGTAAACTACGACTTTATCTGATTGGCCCACTACACGTCAGGGCTCCTAAAGCCAGGTTTCGTGGTGGGCCTTAGTTTGAATAATCAACCCAAAAATGTTTTAACACAGTTGAGTAATATTGAAAGGTAGTCTACATTCATGGTTATAGTGTTGAGTCGCTGTTGATTTCGTATCTTGATCAAAATTCAGGTTGAAAGGGCGTTCATCTAGCCTCTAATACAGACAAAATTCGTCTGTTTCAAACGGCACGCTGTGTCTAGACTACTTGTGGGTAAACTACGACTTTATCTGATTGGCCCACTACACGTCAGGGCTCCTAAAGCCAGGTTTCGTGGTGGGCCTTAGTTTGAAAAATCAACCCACAAGTGTTGTAAGTGTAACACAGTTGTGTATTAGTGAAAGGTAGTCTACATTCTTGGTTATAGTGTTGATTCGCTGTTGATTTCGTATCTTGATCAAAGTTCAGATTGAAAGGGCGTTCATCTAGCCTCTAATAAGGACAAAATTCGTCTGTTTCAAACGGCACGCTGAATCTAGACTACTTGTGGGTAAACTACGACTTTATCTGTTGGCCCACTACACGTCAGGGCTCCTAAAGCCAGGTTTCGTGGTGGGCCTTAGTTTGAAAAATCAACCCACAAGTGTTGTAACACAGTTGTGTATTATTGAAAGGTAGTCTACATTCATGGTTATAGTGTTGAGTCGCTGTTGATTTCGTATCTTGATAAAAATTCAGGTTGAAAGTGCATTCATCTAGCCTCTAATAAAGACAAAATTCATGTGTTTCAAACGGCACGCTGTGTCTAGACAACTTGTGGGTAAACTACGACTTTATCTGATTGGCCCACTACACGTCAGGGCTCCTAAAGCCAGGTTTCGTGGTGGGCCTTAGTTTGAAAAATCAACCCACAAGTGTTGTAACACAGTTGTGTATTATTGAAAGGTAGTCTACATTCATGGTTATAGTGTTGAGTCGCTGTTGATTTCGTATCTTGATCAAAATTCAGGTTGAAAGTGCGATCATCTAGCCTCGAATAAAGACAAAATTCATGTGTTTCAAACGGCACGCTGTGTCTAGACTACTTGTGGGTAAACTACGACTTTATCTGATTGGCCCACTACACGTCAGGGCTCCTAAAGCCAAGTTTCGTGGTGGGCCTTAGTTTGAAAAATCAACCCAAAAATGTTGTAACAAAGTTGAGTAATATTGAAAGGTAGTCTACATTCATGGTTATAGTGTTGAGTCGCTGTTGATTTCGTATCTTGATCAAAATTCAGGTTGAAAGTGCGATCATCTAGCCTCGAATAAAGACAAAATTCATGTGTTTCAAACGGCACGCTGTGTCTAGACTACTTGTGGGTAAACTACGACTTTATCTGATTGGCCCACTACACGTCAGGGCTCCTAAAGCCAAGTTTCGTGGTGGGCCTTAGTTTGAAAAATCAACCCAAAAATGTTGTAACAAAGTTGAGTAATATTGAAAGGTAGTCTACATTCATGGTTATATTATAGTGTTGAGTCGCTGTTGATTTCGTATCTTGATCAAAATTCAGGTTGAAAGGGCGTTCATCTAGCCTCTAATAAAGACAAAATTCGTATGTTTCAAACGGCACGCTGTGTCTAGACTACTTGTGGGTAAACTACGACTTTATCTGATTGGCCCACTACACGTCAGGGCTCCTAAAGCCAGGTTTCGTGGTGGGCCTTAGTTTGAAAAATCAACCCACAAGTGTTATAACACAGTTGTGTATTATTGAAAGGTAGTCTACATTCATGGTTATAGTGTTGAGTCGCTGTTGATTTCGTATCTTGATCAAAATTCAGATTGAAAGGGCGTTCATCTAGCCTCTAATAAAGACAAAATTCGTCTGTTTCAAACGGCACGCTGTGTCTAACTACTTGTGGGTAAACTACGACTTTATCTGATTGGCCCACTACACGTCAGGGCTCCTAAAGCCAGGTTTCGTGGTGGGCCTTAGTTTGAAAAATCAACCCACAAGTGTTGTAACACAGTTGTGTATTATTGAAAGGTAGTCTACATTCATGGTTATAGTGTTGAGTCGCTGTTGATTTCGTATCTTGATCAAAATTCAGGTTGAAAGTGCGTTCATCTAGCCTCGAATAAAGACAAAATTCATGTGTTTCAAACGGCACGCTGTGTCTAGACTACTTGTGGGTAAACTACGACTTTATCTGATTGGCCCACTACACGTCAGGGCTCCTAAAGCCAGGTTTCGTGGTGGGCCTTAGTTTGAAAAATCAACCCACAAATGTTGTAACACTGTTGTGTATCATTGAAAGGTAGTCTACATTCATGGTTATAGTGTTGAGTCGCTGTTGATTTCGTATCTTGATCAAAATTCAGGTTGAAAGTGCATTCATCTAGCCTCTAATAAAGACAAAATTCATGTGTTTCAAACGGCATGCTGTGTCTAGCTCTAGACTACTTGTGGGTAAACTACGACTTTATCTGATTGGCCCACTACACGTCAGGGCTCCTAAAGCCAGGTTTCGTGGTGGGCCTTAGTTTGAAAAATCAACCCACAAGTGTTGTAACACAGTTGTGTATTATTGAAAGGTAGTCTACATTCATGGTTATAGTGTTGAGTCGCTGTTGATTTCGTATCTTGATCAAAATTCAGGTTGAAAGTGCGATCATCTAGCCTCGAATAAAGACAAAATTCATGTGTTTCAAACGGCACGCTGTGTCTAGACTACTTGTGGGTAAACTACGACTTTATCTGATTGGCCCACTACACGTCAGGGCTCCTAAAGCCAGGTTTCGTGGTAGGCCTTAGTTTGAAAAATCAACCCACAAGTGTTGTAACACAGTTGTGTATTATTGAAAGGTAGTCTACATTCATGGTTATAGTGTTGAGTCGCTGTTGATTTCGTATCTTGATCAAAATTCAGGTTGAAAGTGCGTTCATCTAGCCTCGAATAAAGACAAAATTCATGTGTTTCAAACGGCACGCTGTGTCTAGACTACTTGTGGGTAAACTACGACTTTATCTGATTGGTCCACTACACGTCAGGGCTCCTAAAGCCAGGTTTCGTGGTGGGCCTTAGTTTGAAAATCAACCCACAAATGTTGTAACACTGTTGTGTATCATTGAAAGGTAGTCTACATTCGTGGTTATAGTGTTGAGTCGCTGTTGATTTCGTATCTTGATCAAAATTCAGGTTGAAAGGGCGTATATCTAGCCTCTAATAAAGACAAAATTCGTCTGTTTCAAACGCCACGCTGTGTCTAGACTACTTGTGGGTAAACTACGACTTTATCTGATTGGCCCACTACACGTCAGGGTTCCTAAAGCCAGGTATCGTGGTGGGCCTTAGTTTGAAAAATCAACCCAAAATGTTGTAACACAGTTGAGTAATATTGAAAGGTAGTCTACATTCATGGTTATAGTGTTGAGTCGCTGTTGATTTCGTATCTTGATCAAAATTCAGGTTGAAAGGGCGTTCATCTAGCCTCTAATAAAGACAAAATTCGTCTGTTTCAAACGGCACGCTGTGTCTAGACTACTTGTGGGTAAACTACGACTTTATCTGATTGGCCCACTACACGTCAGGGCTCCTAAAGCCAGGTTTCGTGGTGGGCCTTAGTTTGAAAAATCAACCCACAAGTGTTGTAACACAGTTGTGTATTATTGAAAGGTAGTCTACATTCATGGTTATAGTGTTGAGTCGCTGTTGATTTCGTATCTTGATCAAAATTCAGGTTGAAAGGGCGTTCATCTAGCCTCTAATAAAGACAAAATTCGTCTGTTTCAAACGGCACGCTGTGTCTAGACTACTTGTGGGTAAACTACGACTTTATCTGATTGGCCCACTACACGTCAGGGCTCCTAAAGCCAGGTTTCGTGGTGGGCCTTGGTTTGAAAAATCAACCCAAAAATGTTGTAACACAGTTGAGTAATATTGAAAGGTAGTCTACATTCATGGTTATAGTGTTGAGTCGCTGTTGATTTCGTATCTTGATCAAAATTCAGGTTGAAAGGGCGTTCATCTAGCCTCTAATAAATACAAAATTCGTCTGTTTCAAACGGCACGCTGTGTCTAGACTACTTGTGGGTAAACTACGACTTTATCTGATTGGCCCACTACACGTCAGGGCTCCTAAAGCCAGGTTTCGTGGTGGGCCTTAGTTTGAAAAATCAACCCACAAGTGTTGTAACACAGTTGTGTATTATTGAAAGGTAGTCTACATTCATGGTTATAGTGTTGAGTCGCTGTTGATTTCGTATCTTGATCAAAATTCAGATTGAAAGGGCGTTCATCTAGCCTCTAATAAAGACAAAATTCGTCTGTTTCAAACGGCACGCTGTGTCTAACTACTTGTGGGTAAACTACGACTTTATCTGATTGGCCCACTACACGTCAGGGCTCCTAAAGCCAGGTTTCGTGGTGGGCCTTAGTTTGAAAAATCAACCCACAAGTGTTGTAACACAGTTGTGTATTATTGAAAGGTAGGCTACATTCATGGTTATAGTGTTGAGTCGCTGTTGATTTCGTATCTTGATCAAAATTCAGGTTGAAAGTGCGTTCATCTAGCCTCGAATAAAGACAAAATTCATGTGTTTCAAACGGCACGCTGTGTCTAGACTACTTGTGGGTAAACTACGACTTTATCTGATTGGCCCACTACACGTCAGGGCTCCTAAAGCCAGGTTTCGTGGTGGGCCTTAGTTTGAATAATCAACCCAAAAATGTTTTAACACAGTTGAGTAATATTGAAAGGTAGTCTACATTCATGGTTATAGTGTTGAGTCGCTGTTGATTTCGTATCTTGATCAAAATTCAGGTTGAAAGGGCGTTCATCTAGCCTCTAATAAAGACAAAATTCGTCTGTTTCAAACGGCACGCTGTGTCTAGACTACTTGTGGGTAAACTACGACTTTATCTGATTGGCCCACTACACGTCAGGGCTCCTAAAGCCAGGTTTCGTGGTGGGCCTTAGTTTGAAAAATCAACCCACAAGTGTTGTAAGTGTAACACAGTTGTGTATTAGTGAAAGGTAGTCTACATTCTTGGTTATAGTGTTGATTCGCTGTTGATTTCGTATCTTGATCAAAGTTCAGATTGAAAGGGCGTTCATCTAGCCTCTAATAAGGACAAAATTCGTCTGTTTCAAACGGCACGCTGTGTCTAACTACTTGTGGGTAAACTACGACTTTATCTGATTGGCCCACTACACGTCAGGGCTCCTAAAGCCAGGTTTCGTGGTGGGCCTTAGTTTGAAAAATCAACCCACAAGTGTTGTAACACAGTTGTGTATTATTGAAAGGTAGGCTACATTCATGGTTATAGTGTTGAGTCGCTGTTGATTTCGTATCTTGATCAAAATTCAGGTTGAAAGTGCGTTCATCTAGCCTCGAATAAAGACAAAATTCATGTGTTTCAAACGGCACGCTGTGTCTAGACTACTTGTGGGTAAACTACGACTTTATCTGATTGGCCCACTACACGTCAGGGCTCCTAAAGCCAGGTTTCGTGGTGGGCCTTAGTTTGAATAATCAACCCAAAAATGTTTTAACACAGTTGAGTAATATTGAAAGGTAGTCTACATTCATGGTTATAGTGTTGAGTCGCTGTTGATTTCGTATCTTGATCAAAATTCAGGTTGAAAGGGCGTTCATCTAGCCTCTAATAAAGACAAAATTCGTCTGTTTCAAACGGCACGCTGTGTCTAGACTACTTGTGGGTAAACTACGACTTTATCTGATTGGCCCACTACACGTCAGGGCTCCTAAAGCCAGGTTTCGTGGTGGGCCTTAGTTTGAAAAATCAACCCACAAGTGTTGTAAGTGTAACACAGTTGTGTATTAGTGAAAGGTAGTCTACATTCTTGGTTATAGTGTTGATTCGCTGTTGATTTCGTATCTTGATCAAAGTTCAGATTGAAAGGGCGTTCATCTAGCCTCTAATAAGGACAAAATTCGTCTGTTTCAAACGGCACGCTGAATCTAGACTACTTGTGGGTAAACTACGACTTTATCTGTTGGCCCACTACACGTCAGGGCTCCTAAAGCCAGGTTTCGTGGTGGGCCTTAGTTTGAAAAATCAACCCACAAGTGTTGTAACACAGTTGTGTATTATTGAAAGGTAGTCTACATTCATGGTTATAGTGTTGAGTCGCTGTTGATTTCGTATCTTGATAAAAATTCAGGTTGAAAGTGCATTCATCTAGCCTCTAATAAAGACAAAATTCATGTGTTTCAAACGGCACGCTGTGTCTAGACTACTTGTGGGTAAACTACGACTTTATCTGATTGGCCCACTACACGTCAGGGCTCCTAAAGCCAGGTTTCGTGGTGGGCCTTAGTTTGAAAAATCAACCCACAAGTGTTGTAACACAGTTGTGTATTATTGAAAGGTAGTCTACATTCATGGTTATAGTGTTGAGTCGCTGTTGATTTCGTATCTTGATCAAAATTCAGGTTGAAAGTGCGATCATCTAGCCTCGAATAAAGACAAAATTCATGTGTTTCAAACGGCACGCTGTGTCTAGACTACTTGTGGGTAAACTACGACTTTATCTGATTGGCCCACTACACGTCAGGGCTCCTAAAGCCAAGTTTCGTGGTGGGCCTTAGTTTGAAAAATCAACCCAAAAATGTTGTAACAAAGTTGAGTAATATTGAAAGGTAGTCTACATTCATGGTTATAGTGTTGAGTCGCTGTTGATTTCGTATCTTGATCAAAATTCAGGTTGAAAGTGCGATCATCTAGCCTCGAATAAAGACAAAATTCATGTGTTTCAAACGGCACGCTGTGTCTAGACTACTTGTGGGTAAACTACGACTTTATCTGATTGGCCCACTACACGTCAGGGCTCCTAAAGCCAAGTTTCGTGGTGGGCCTTAGTTTGAAAAATCAACCCAAAAATGTTGTAACAAAGTTGAGTAATATTGAAAGGTAGTCTACATTCATGGTTATATTATAGTGTTGAGTCGCTGTTGATTTCGTATCTTGATCAAAATTCAGGTTGAAAGGGCGTTCATCTAGCCTCTAATAAAGACAAAATTCGTATGTTTCAAACGGCACGCTGTGTCTAGACTACTTGTGGGTAAACTACGACTTTATCTGATTGGCCCACTACACGTCAGGGCTCCTAAAGCCAGGTTTCGTGGTGGGCCTTAGTTTGAAAAATCAACCCACAAGTGTTATAACACAGTTGTGTATTATTGAAAGGTAGTCTACATTCATGGTTATAGTGTTGAGTCGCTGTTGATTTCGTATCTTGATCAAAATTCAGATTGAAAGGGCGTTCATCTAGCCTCTAATAAAGACAAAATTCGTCTGTTTCAAACGGCACGCTGTGTCTAACTACTTGTGGGTAAACTACGACTTTATCTGATTGGCCCACTACACGTCAGGGCTCCTAAAGCCAGGTTTCGTGGTGGGCCTTAGTTTGAAAAATCAACCCACAAGTGTTGTAACACAGTTGTGTATTATTGAAAGGTAGTCTACATTCATGGTTATAGTGTTGAGTCGCTGTTGATTTCGTATCTTGATCAAAATTCAGGTTGAAAGTGCGTTCATCTAGCCTCGAATAAAGACAAAATTCATGTGTTTCAAACGGCACGCTGTGTCTAGACTACTTGTGGGTAAACTACGACTTTATCTGATTGGCCCACTACACGTCAGGGCTCCTAAAGCCAGGTTTCGTGGTGGGCCTTAGTTTGAAAAATCAACCCACAAATGTTGTAACACTGTTGTGTATCATTGAAAGGTAGTCTACATTCATGGTTATAGTGTTGAGTCGCTGTTGATTTCGTATCTTGATCAAAATTCAGGTTGAAAGTGCATTCATCTAGCCTCTAATAAAGACAAAATTCATGTGTTTCAAACGGCACGCTGTGTCTAGACTACTTGTGGGTAAACTACGACTTTATCTGATTGGCCCACTACACGTCAGGGCTCCTAAAGCCAGGTTTCGTGGTGGGCCTTAGTTTGAAAAATCAACCCACAAGTGTTGTAACACAGTTGTGTATTATTGAAAGGTAGTCTACATTCATGGTTATAGTGTTGAGTCGCTGTTGATTTCGTATCTTGATCAAAATTCAGGTTGAAAGTGCGATCATCTAGCCTCGAATAAAGACAAAATTCATGTGTTTCAAACGGCACGCTGTGTCTAGACTACTTGTGGGTAAACTACGACTTTATCTGATTGGCCCACTACACGTCAGGGCTCCTAAAGCCAAGTTTCGTGGTGGGCCTTAGTTTGAAAAATCAACCCAAAAATGTTGTAACAAAGTTGAGTAATATTGAAAGGTAGTCTACATTCATGGTTATATTATAGTGTTGAGTCGCTGTTGATTTCGTATCTTGATCAAAATTCAGGTTGAAAGGGCGTTCATCTAGCCTCTAATAAAGACAAAATTCGTATGTTTCAAACAGCACGCTGTGTCTAGACTACTTGTGGGTAAACTACGACTTTATCTGATTGGCCCACTACACGTCAGGGCTCCTAAAGCCAGGTTTCGTGGTGGGCCTTAGTTTGAAAAATCAACCCACAAGTGTTGTAACACAGTTGTGTATTATTGAAAGGTAGTCTACATTCATGGTTATAGTGTTGAGTCGCTGTTGATTTCGTATCTTGATCAAAATTCAGGTTGAAAGTGCGATCATCTAGCCTCGAATAAAGACAAAATTCATGTGTTTCAAACGGCACGCTGTGTCTAGACTACTTGTGGGTAAACTACGACTTTATCTGATTGGCCCACTACACGTCAGGGCTCCTAAAGCCAAGTTTCGTGGTGGGCCTTAGTTTGAAAAATCAACCCAAAAATGTTGTAACAAAGTTGAGTAATATTGAAAGGTAGTCTACATTCATGGTTATATTATAGTGTTGAGTCGCTGTTGATTTCGTATCTTGATCAAAATTCAGGTTGAAAGGGCGTTCATCTAGCCTCTAATAAAGACAAAATTCGTATGTTTCAAACGGCACGCTGTGTCTAGACTACTTGTGGGTAAACTACGACTTTATCTGATTGGCCCACTACACGTCAGGGCTCCTAAAGCCAGGTTTCGTGGTGGGCCTTAGTTTGAAAAATCAACCCACAAGTGTTATAACACAGTTGTGTATTATTGAAAGGTAGTCTACATTCATGGTTATAGTGTTGAGTCGCTGTTGATTTCGTATCTTGATCAAAATTCAGATTGAAAGGGCGTTCATCTAGCCTCTAATAAAGACAAAATTCGTCTGTTTCAAACGGCACGCTGTGTCTAACTACTTGTGGGTAAACTACGACTTTATCTGATTGGCCCACTACACGTCAGGGCTCCTAAAGCCAGGTTTCGTGGTGGGCCTTAGTTTGAAAAATCAACCCACAAGTGTTGTAACACAGTTGTGTATTATTGAAAGGTAGTCTACATTCATGGTTATAGTGTTGAGTCGCTGTTGATTTCGTATCTTGATCAAAATTCAGGTTGAAAGTGCGTTCATCTAGCCTCGAATAAAGACAAAATTCATGTGTTTCAAACGGCACGCTGTGTCTAGACTACTTGTGGGTAAACTACGACTTTATCTGATTGGCCCACTACACGTCAGGGCTCCTAAAGCCAGGTTTCGTGGTGGGCCTAAGTTTGAAAAATCAACCCACAAATGTTGTAACACTGTTGTGTATCATTGAAAGGTAGTCTACATTCATGGTTATAGTGTTGAGTCGCTGTTGATTTCGTATCTTGATCAAAATTCAGGTTGAAAATGCGTTCATCTAGCCTCGAATGAAGACAAAATTCATTTGTTTCAAACGGCACGCTGTGTCTAGACTACTTGTGGGTAAACTACGACTTTATCTGATTGGCCCACTAAACGTCAGGGCTCCTAAAGCCAGGTTTCGTGGTGGGCCTTAGTTTGAAAAATCAACCCACAAATGTTGTAACACAGTTGTGTATTATTGAAAGGTAGTCTACATTCATGGTTATAGTGTTGAGTCGCTGTTGATTTCGTATCTTGATCAAAATTCAGGTTGAAAGTGCGTTCATCTAGCCTCGAATAAAGACAAAATTCATGTGTTTCAAACGGCACGCTGTGTCTAGACTACTTGTGGGTAAACTACGACTTTATCTGATTGGCCCACTACACGTCAGGGCTCCTAAAGCCAGGTTTCGTGGTGGGCCTTAGTTTGAAAAATCAACCCACAAGTGTTGTAACACAGTTGTGTATTATTGAAAGATAGTCTACATTCATGGTTATAGTGTTGAGTCGCTGTTGATTTCGTATCTTGATCAAAATTCAGATTGAAAGGGCGTTCATCTAGCCTCTAATAAAGACAAAATTCGTCTGTTTCAAACGGCACGCTGTGTCTAGACTACTTGTGGGTAAACTACGACTTTATCTGATTGGCCCACTACACGTCAGGGCTCCTAAAGCCAGGTTTCGTGGTGGGCCTTAGTTTGAAAAATCAACCCACAAGTGTTGTAACACAGTTGTGTATTATTGAAAGGTAGTCTACATTCATGGTTATAGTCGCTGTTGATTTCGTATCTTGATCAAAATTCAGGTTGAAAGTGCGTTCATCTAGCCTCGAATAAAGACAAAATTCATGTGTTTCAAACGGCACGCTGTGTCTAGACTACTTGTGGGTAAACTACGACTTTATCTGATTGGCCCACTACACGTCAGGGCTCCTAAAGCCAGGTTTCGTGGTGGGCCTTAGTTTGAAAAATCAACCCACAAGTGTTGTAACACAGTTGTGTATTATTGAAAGATAGTCTACATTCATGGTTATAGTGTTGAGTCGCTGTTGATTTCGTATCTTGATCAAAATTCAGATTGAAAGGGCGTTCATCTAGCCTCTAATAAAGACAAAATTCGTCTGTTTCAAACGGCACGCTGTGTCTAGACTACTTGTGGGTAAACTACGACTTTATCTGATTGGCCCACTACACGTCAGGGCTCCTAAAGCCAGGTTTCGTGGTGGGCCTTAGTTTGAAAAATCAACCCACAAGTGTTGTAACACAGTTGTGTATTATTGAAAGGTAGTCTACATTCATGGTTATAGTGTTGAGTCGCTGTTGATTTCGTATCTTGATCAAAATTCAGGTTGAAAGTGCGTTCATCTAGCCTCGAATAAAGACAAAATTCATGTGTTTCAAACGGCACGCTGTGTCTAGACTACTTGTGGGTAAACTACGACTTAATCTGATTGGCCCACTACACGTCAGGGCTCCTAAAGCCAGGTTTCGTGGTGGGCCTTAGTTTGAAAAATCAACCAAAAATGTTGTAACACAGTTGAGTATTATTGAAAGGTAGTCTACATTCATGGTTATAGTGTTGAGTCGCTGTTGATTTCGTATCTTGATCAAAATTCAGGTTGAAAGGGCGTTCATCTAGCCTCTAATAAAGAAAAAATTCGTCTGTTTCAAACAGCACGCTGTGTCTAGATTACTTGTGGGTAAACTACGACTTTATCTGATTGGCCCACTACACGTCAGGGCTCCTAAAGCCAGGTTCCTTGGTGGGCCTTAGTTTGAAAAATCAACCCACAAGTGTTGTAACACAGTTGTGTATTATTGAAAGGTAGTCTACATTCATGGTTATAGTGTTGAGTCGCTGTTGATTTCGTATCTTGATCAAAATTAAGATTGAAAGGGCGTTCATCTAGCCTCTAATAAAGACAAAATTCGTCTGTTTCAAACGGCACGCTGTATCTAGACTACTTGTGGGTAAACTACGACTTTATCTGATTGGCCCACTACACGTCAGGGCTCCTAAAGCCAGGTTTCGTGGTGGGCCTTAGTTTGAAAAATCAACCCACAAGTGTTGTAACACAGTTGTGTATTATTGAAAGGTAGTCTACATTCATGGTTATAGTGTTGAGTCGCTGTTTATTTCGTATCTTGATCAAAATTCAGGTTGAAAGGGCGTTCATCTAGCCTCTAATAAAGACAAAATTCGTCTGTTTCAAACGGCACGCTGTGTCTAGACTACTTGTGGGTAAACTACGACTTTATCTGATTGGCCCACTACACGTCAGGGCTCCTAAAGCCAGGTTTCGTGGTGGGCCTTAGTTTGAAAAATCAACCCACAAATGTTGTAACACTGTTGTGTATTATTGAAAGGTAGTTTACATTCATGGTTATAGTGTTGAGTCGCTGTTGATTTCGTATCTTGATCAAAATTCAGGTTGAAAGGGCGTTCATCTAGCCTCTAATAAAGACAAAATTCGTCTGTTTCAAACGGCACGCTGTGTCTAGACTACTTGTGGGTAAACTACGACTTTATCTGATTGGCCAACTACACGTCAGGGCTCCATTGGTTGTAGTATCCAATCGGTTGAATCGAACTTGGTATAAATTTATGTCAACTTTGGTTTGACAAGTGTTCACACGTACTACCAACCACCATAAACTAGAATAATTAATAAAGTGATTATAAAAACTCTAAATAATGGTTCATTAACTCATATACTGCATTCGACTGTAGATAGACCTTTTCTCTCAAAAACTGTCTACTTCAACTGACTATTATCGAAGACGTTGATTTTTAAATTGATTCCATAATCATAATTTTATTAGTAGATTTGATCATAATTAACTCATATAAAAATAAATGTTTTAATTTCATCGAGTATCGGCCAAATGGGCTTCCACGGAGATGTCGAACTGATCAATCCATTTGGTCTTGGGTTGAGCGGCCATGACACCCGACACCAGAGACTTGTAAGGTGTCTTAAAAAACTCACACTCACTCACTCACTCACTCACTCACTCACTCACTCACTCACTCACTCACTCACTCACTCACTCACTCACTCACTCACTCACTCACTCACTCACTTACTCACTCACTCACTCACTCACTCACTCACTCACTCACTCACTCACTCACTCACTCACTCACTCACTCACTCACTCACTCACTCACTCACTCACTCACTCACTCACTTACTCACTCACTCACTCACTCACTCACTCACTCACTCACTCACTCACTCACTCACTCACTCACTCAGTCGCCGACCTTCTCTCCCTGATCTCGGAACGTCAACACATTGGTAACTCGACCCTGCAGCCAGTCCATCCAATACTCCTTGGATGCATCCAAGTCCGGTTCCGGATAATCAGATGCCAAACTTCGCATGTACGTCGACTGAAACATTAGTATTCTGCAGTCTTAATTTTTAGCTTGGTCAGGGTTTTTTTTATCAAAAGTTTATTTTGCAAAAGTTTATCTTTGACAGACTTTACATATACATGTAGCCCATGGTTACTGAGTTTTTTCCAGAAAAGTTCCGGTTTGTCTAATTGTGAGTACTAGGGTAAACCCGTTGCTACGCAAGTTTACAAAAAATATTATCGTAGTAAACCCGTCAACATTCAAAATAAGTTTCGTTGTATGTACCACGAACCCGTTGCTTCGCAACTCAAGTTATCATTGATTCATAGTTCAAGTTTAAACTTCTAACAATATTTCTAGAAAAAACAATATATAGCCTCCCGTTGAAAAATCGCTAATCGACCCGAGATTTCAATACATTAAACTTACCCGACACATTAAGTTCGGAGTTTATTGTCCAAATATTTGTTGTTTTGAGATTAATTCAACTCCGGGACCATACTAAAAGGACCCGTGAATGTTTTACCCATCCCGTATAAAACAATTAGGATTTTCGGATAACTCAGTGAAGGAAGACCAGCTGAAATATTCAAACTTTACCCGATCTTTTTTAAATTAAAAACGTTTTTATTTTGAACTACCACAATATTAAGCGGCATTTTAGTTGAGGTAATTCAGTTTTCCATTCAGTGAATGGGAAGGTATTGATGATTGCACCGTTTGTTAAAAACGACTCATTGCGTGAATCAATAAAATTGCTCATGAAAGGCCATTATTATGACCTTCATGAATGTTGAGGTTTCAGGTGTGAAAATCAGTTGAACGGGTGTTGATGACTTCGTAATAAGAGTTGAGTGAACCAATTGAGAGTAATTATGAATTTCAAACACGTCAATGCCGGTTGAGTTAGAGGTCAGATTTGAAAAACAACTGAAGAGGACATGATGATTTATTTTGATTCTGACATCGAGTAATAAAAGTTGTTTTGTTGTTCTTTCGGTTTATTTATACCAAAGCGTGACACACATACATACATTGTCTAATTTATATATAGACCTTTTCAAGTCATTTTCTTCTTTAAAAAACAGCTGAAAGCATTATATTTGTTTATTACAATCATGACTGATTCTTTTCAGTGATTGACATCTTCAAAAATTGCGCACTGAATCATCACATGTTTTATATTAAAATGGGAAATATCACATCATTATACTCAGCGTACATACATATATTTATTAGTGTATATATTACAATTACTTCAAACAATGCTACTCTGGCGAATTATGCCCAATAATTTCTTCATAAACAATATTCAATGTTTTGTGCTGTAGCATTTGGTCTGATTGATGTGGCGCGTAAACCTGAATGCGTGTTATGAATATGATTATTCGAGTTGATATGCGATTCATTCAATTTTGTCACATACCTTCAGATTGTTTTTACATCCCACACGTGACATGGCTACATAGAGCTGACCATGACCAAAACACGCAGAACTCAGCATCAGGCCTGAAGAATTGTAATCATGCATGTATAAATTCTTACTTATCAACTCAAATCTATCAGTTTGACCAGTTCTGTTCAATGTTTGGCCCTGAGCTTTGTTGATCGTCATCGCCCAGTTGAGTTTCACTGGAAACTGGTGCCTTTTCAATGTGAATGGCAGTCGAGCATCGGATGGCATCAGTTTTATCCGTGGTATTATAACCACATCTCCAGTTTTAGGGCCAGTCACTATGCGTGCCCGGATGGAATGTTGCTATGAAGAAGAACAATGTGTTGTAAATACAGAAATAAGGATATAAATCAAACGTAAGTTTTTGGTTCTAATCTCCTGAAAACGTACTTGCAGTTGGAGGCAGGTAAGTCGGGTGCCATTTGCCAGACCGCCTGCAGGATTCAGATTTCTCAGCAAGATAATAGGAACACCGGTTTTTAAACAGAGTCTAAAAACATAATGGGAGTTACGAATGAAGAACTATGAAAAAGTAGGATAATATAGTTCCTTACTTGTGGGGGGGGAAGTCCGCCCATGTTTATGCTGTTCAAATACTCTGTTGGATATTGATTTTGACATTCGTCTTCAAGTACGGTGTCAATGCTGAGATATACTCGTTCTTCGCCATCAACTCTGTCCAGAATATACGAATTGAGGCTGTCCACCTGAAATAGGTTGTTGTTCGATATGTGTAGTGTTATTTAACATAACCATTTACCATGAAACATACCATATCATTTTTTGGTGCCAATAAGGCACAGTTCTCTTGTCCAGGACCAACGAATGACGGAAACACAAATTTTATCAAATCCTCCACAGTGTTCGATCGCATACACTCAGGTATTGTGACTATGTCAGGATTCTCGTTCTCCTCATCCACACGGATGCCATTACCGATTCGTGACAGGAATCTGGGTAAAAAGTATTAATTACGCATGTTTCAGAGTACTTCGGACAAAATTTGCGCTTTTTCAGATTTGTATGTAATTCGATCAAGTCACCAACTTCAAGAATTCAATTTGGTCCTCTTTGTTCGAACTTGTGGTGATCTTTTTGACTCGTAGATTCTCTTTGAGACTTAGCTGCGTAACATCACCCCATCCGTTCCAGAATTTCAAACATTGCCTTATGGTTTCTTCTCGACTGGCCTAAAAAATTTAGTTTTATAGGTTTTTATTACAATAACATGATCGTAAACCAACTCTTGGTATAACAGGAAGAACTTGGCGAAAGTCGCCCGCAAACACCATTACTTTTCCACCGAAGTAACTTGTGTTTCCAGTCAAGTCCTGAAATTGTTGCATTCACATAAATTTTATATGTATCAGTTGTTTCTCACAAACATTGTACCTGTAATGACTTATCAAGGCAATTGATATGCATCCAACTGGTCATCGGCGCTTCGTCGTATATCAACAAATCGGCGTTTCGTATTAAGTCAGCCCTTTTGGACTGGCTCTTGATGGAACATCTTGAATTAATGTCCATGCGTGCCACTGGCATACGGAAAGTGCTGTGCGCAGTACGACCCCCGTTCAACAGTATGGCTGCCACACCGCTGCTGGCAGTTGCCAGGACGATGGAACCTACATTTTTCAAGTTTTCAGAACTTATAATTTTGTCCTTAACCTATGTAAACCTAATTTACCTTTTGATCTTAATGCATCGATGATAACATTCAGTACATATGTTTTGCCACATCCGCCCTGAGCGTCAATGAAGAACATACGTCCAGTTTTATTTGAGACAGCGTTAACCACAGCCTCAAATATCTGGGCTTGTTCAGCAGTGAGCTGTTGCACTCGTTTCTCGATGTCGATTATCACGTGATTTCTGAATATCCAAAGAAATATATAAAAAATGAAAATTGCATGTATCAAATTCTGAAAACGGTGGTGAATCACCTACAAACAGTAGGTGGTACAAACCTACCGCGCATTGTGTTATGTACATACAAACATAAACATATACAGTATAGTATGTATGTAGTGGGGTAATATAGTTCTGCATACTATATTCATCTTTTGACCAATTGTCTGTGTTAACCTTTCGTTTAATATTTCCTGATTGATGTCTTGGGTTTCAAGTTGCGGCATTCCCGTGTAATCCTCGAGCGATCGACCAAATCCTTAAGTTATGTACGTGTTGTTTTCATATTATATTGGAGCTGCATGTAACTTTTTCGATATAAATACATCTAAATGAAAACATTGAACTGTCTGAGAAGTTTTTGTGAAAATTGTGCATCTATTTAATTTATATTTTATACATCAGTCAAGAATTGATTGTTATATCACACATTTTCTTTAAGGAACTGAAAAAAAATTCTACGAAGAAAAAGTTTACATTAGCCAATTTATCGCAGTAATCTACAATTGCAAAACTGTATTGTTCAAGAAATTTACCTGTTAGTATGGCATTTATCTCATTGAGTCCTTCGTTAATGATGTCATTGAATGTTGCATCGGGTTCATGTCGTTGTCGGGAATGTAAAATGTCGTCAAGGATGTCATGCTGAGATTTTATTAGTGTGTAATCATTATTATTGGTGAGACCTTAAAATCCTCTATATAACCTTAAATGCTTCCCATAAATCGGCAGAACATCCAGTTTCACAGAATTCAATAATTGTACAAAAAAGTAGTCTCAGTTGACGACCACTTTTATACGCAATGGCCTGAATAAGTAACCAGTAAAAAGCTGTACATACATACATATACGTAAATGGCACATAAGTTGATTCTACCTCTTGTAAACAGAGTTTCCACTCGTTGTCGTTGACTGCAATACCCAAGGCCACCGCCGCTTCATGGTAACTTGAATGTACCACTCCCTCAACTCTTCGAATGTCTTCGTAGCACCGGGCACCGACCACGTGACACAACAGTAATCGTAAATAATACATTTCAGTTTGATTAGGCGGCACCGTTCGCATGCGGCCAACAGTCGCGGTCATACCAGCTAAAATTCAAAGTTAGAATATAATTGTTTTCGATTCATAATCTTTTCATCTAATTTAAACCTACTTTTCCTTGGTATCCACATCTTTTTTGGTGTGTACCAAAACATAGTGGGATACTCCATATACTTGAGATTCCTGCCTTGAGGATACTCTTTGTTGGCTTCAAACCACGCGGTGAGTGTTGTTCTTGGTGGACCCGAATGGGCAAGTGCTTCCAATTCTGAAATTCACCTTTGTCTAACGATGTGTCCAAAAAGAGAAATGAAATAGATATTTCTCACCGGAATCGTCTTGGAAATGGACGAATTCTTGATGTTTCATGTGTATGGCCAGTCTTACTACATTGGGGTAGTTGTCGTGTAGCTTGTATTCCAGAGTTCGCCAAACAGCTTCATGGCTTGATAACCAACGTGAGTCGAGATATCGCTGAATAATTTTTTTTCGTTTTAAGAAGCAACAAAACGTTGTAAAGTTGTTTTTCAACCTGTACTTCATCTATTTTCTGGTCTTTATCGGAACTGGCAGACAGCTTAATCAAGGTCCGATCTCCACCTTTATGTAAATATTTATGGAGATACTTCACTGCCCGCACCGTTCCACATACTTCCACATTGATATGACAACGATACCTGTTGATTATTACATACTACATTGTATATCTATAACAAAAAATACCGTAACTTAATGTATCATGACATAACTTATTAACTTAATGAGTTTCTATGAGAGTTCATTTAAGGTTCAACCTGAGCAAAAGAAATGGGCAATACGGTACAACCCAGCGGTTGTCCAGTTCTACTTCATGACCACCTCGATGAACTGTAACAGTTCGACCATTATCCGGCCTTTTATACACCGGATACCCATCGGTGAAGGTCGTGTGTCGCGAAAATGTGCGGGGGAACCGGTGACGACAGCGCTGAATAACATTTATACGTTTTTAAAAATAACATTGAATTTTTTACAACATGAGTTCGTAACAACGAAAATCGAATTCTAATCGATAGCATGGAATGTTTGCTGTGGAAAGGGCTTCTACAGCAAATTGAGTTATTATTATTAATGAGAATATATGTAAGTCTTTCAAATTTCAACATTAACCTCATCTTGCATGCATGGACTGCTTGGATTCTCCGCCCCGCAGGGTCCATGCATCATGAATTTTTTCACTAAATCGAACAATACCGGTTCGGTTTCAGGATCAGGTAATTCAGCTCGCACCATAGTATTGATATCATCTGGGGTTCGTGGCTTGTGGTCCTGAATTCAAATATATGTACTACATATATATGTATGTACATAGTTTGTAATCTGAATGTGAACAGCAGCACAAACCGATTTAAACGTGATCAGAATATGAGCATGAGGTGTTCCGCGCTTTTGGAACTCCACGCAGGAAACTCTGGCTATCACGGAACCAAGTACCCCGATATTGTATAAATCGTTGCAAAAACTCTTGAGCTTCAATTGGAAGACACGACACACCAAATCTGGTCGGTCAGATGCAGCTTGGCCGGGTAAGAGATTTTCTGAAGTTTGTTATATGTATTGGGTTGAGTTTCTCAGTCACAGGCAAAATTTATGTTGATCACTTGCCTGTTATTTCATCCCAAGATTGATTGGCGGTAATGGTGATGAACATATCAGGAGCACCGAACTTCCTTACCTAAAGCAGTATATCAATTAATCAGCAATCTCAATTAATGAGGAGACTAAATTTAAATGCGCGCGCACTTTTGCCCATGATGTGTAAGACTACTAAATTTGAATGCGCGCGCACTTTTACCTATGATTTGTAAGACTACTAAATTTGAATGCCCGCGCACTTTTCCACATGATTTGTAAGACTACCGAAACTGAATGCGCCCGCACTTTTACTCATGATTTTTAAGTCTAATAAATTTGCATGCGCGTGCACTTTTACTCATGATTTGTAAGACTACTAAATTTCAATGCGCGCGCACTTTTACCTATGATTTTTAAGACTACTAAATTTGAATGCGCGCGCACTTTTACTTATGATTCGTAAGACTACCGAAACGGAATGCGCGCGCACTTTTACCCATGATTTGTAAGACTATTGAATTTGAATGCGCGCGTACTTTTACCCATGTTTTGTAAGACTACTAAATTTGAATGCGCGCGCACTTTTACCACTTTTAGGTGTGAAAGTCCTTACATACATATATGACATATGAGTATATACCGACTTAACTGCATGTGTCTGTGCATTCATGGAAAAGTTTTACTGAGGTCCAAACATGGCGCGCATTCAAATTTAGTCTCCTTATCAAATGAGAGGAGCTACATATATTATGCATTCAAACAATCTTGAAAGTCTTTAACTACTAAAATCACTAACAATTGCCATACTGTCCTGGTACTGCTGATGGCATTGACGATCTGACCCGGTAAAAGTGGCTGGCAGGATTACTCGTTGTCCAACTGTACTCGAATCATGGTCTCCGTTTTCTACTGCATCAACGATCCCTAATGTTTCATGTTGTGGTTAATACAAACTCCAATAGAGATGAACTGATTTTAATCAAAAACCTGAATATAGCTCAGCGCGTAGCTGGCTTTGGTGATTTCTTATAAACGATAGCCGGTAGCTCTCAATCTTGGCAGCCACATCCACAATGTATTGGAGAAAAATTCTTCCAGAACCAAATATATGACACATGGATGCTCGGAAGTGCATTCTTAAAATCATAAAATATTCTTTTTTCAAAGGCGAATCTGTTGTAATGCAATTTTGTTTGTTGAGTATTTTACCTGTGAGCGTAAAACTCCCGTGGCGTAACATAAGTGCGTTTTCGCATTGTTTTGGTTTCACGCTTTATGTTATTGTGGAATCCTGGTTCACCGTTTGGAAACAGCATCGTGTAGTGTAGACTATCATAGGACGGGTGAACTTCGTTTATTCGACGAAGAGTACCATCCTAGAAGTATGTAGCTATATTCATACCGTATTCAAAGCTTGACTTGATGTGAACTTCATGTTGTATTCAAACTGTGACTAACAGACTTATGGAGCACAATGTCCCGGGTGGATGCATTATCAGCCTCGTTTCCAATCATCACGGCACCGACGTCAGATGCCATTGGTTTGTTATATCGATGTTTATCTGTTAATCGTATCTGGGTCAGGTTACTGTAATGCTCATTACCAACTGGTCAATCATACTCAAACCTAGACCATGCAGATCACTCTTCATGATTATCTTGATCTCCTCCGTAGGATTTTGTTCCTGCACCGTTTTAGCATTCCGATATAGAGTCACAAAAGGGTTGTTTACAATGAGCATAGTGTGGAAGTTAAGTATGTAATATGTATGTAATATATGTAATATGTATGTAATATAATAATATGTAGTAATATGTATGATTCATTACATCTTAATATGTATGTATTTATGCTATGTATGTATTTATGCTATGTATGTATGTGTGCTGTGTATTTAAGTGCGTATGTTTTTGTATTATGTGTAGTGTGTGTTTGTTAACGGTCTATGGGATAGAGGCCGCATCGGATCCGCTACGCACGCGGATCCGCGGTGACCTGGCTGGCCCGTGCGCTCGGCCGTGGATGTTGTGACGAGTCACACACCCACGGGCGAGCGCACGGGATTGAATTACTGATTTGCCATTTTTGATAATGGCAAAACAAAATGCCGACATTGAAACTTATTTTTCACTATTATTTTCACTGACTGACTGACTGACTGACTGACTGACTGATGTATGTACATGTTTTGTACATGTTAATTTGTTTGTTTGTTTGAATCTAATTGAATGTAAATGAACTGTATGATTGTGTGTATGTATGTTTAAAAAGTGTTCTTAATTCTGTTTTCTCATTTTTTGTATTTCCATTTTTGGCCAAGGTTTTTACCCATTGAAACTTAAGATAAAAATTGCATCGACCGAAGAGAACGTTTGGTAATTTATGGCACAAATTATAATATGGTACTAGCTGAAAAATCATCGAATTGACGACGATCAGAATTTTTTGGTGAGTTTTACGGTCGCTTGAATTACGGTCATTCTGTTTATGGTCAAGAAATTTTTACGGTCGGAAGGTTTTGATGCCAGACGCTTTTTACAGTCAGATGCTTTGTGTTCAGAAGTTTAATGTTAACACATCGCTGAAGAACACCTTACGGTCAAAAATATTGTGCAGTCATTAAGTTGGGTCAGAAATCTCTGTGTTACGGTCAGTAATAATTACGGTCAGTATTTTTTGCTGTTACGGTCAAAATCTCTGTTTTTACGGTCAGTATTTACGGTCAGTATTTTTTGCTGTTACGGTCAGAATCTCTGTTTTACGGTCAGTTTTATTGTGTCAACAATATTTTTCGTGAATAATATTGTTTGTTGGTTTACGATCAGCTCTGTTCTGTAGTTCTTTCCTATATTTGGTCATATGTTTACGGTGAACATATTTACGGTCATACGGCAGTATTTACTAGTAATTAATTCATACTTGAAGTACGTTGCTTGAGAAAATCTACGTTTGTGAATAATTACTTCAATCAAATATGAGTGGCCACATTAGGAAGCGGGTCGGAGTTACACGAGAAAATGTACGAAGACAAGTGCGTGACTGTCCTGATTTTTCAGTACTGACGGACAGTACGGATCCTTCAATCCGTACTGAACAACTCGAAGAGAGCTTGTTTAACATAATGTTAAACAAACAAAAAATTACGAATTCAGTTAAAGAGTTAACTGAATTGGATGACCAATGGCTTCGGATCATTGAATCTATGCAGGGCAATGACCGAGCCAAAGAAGAAGATGAATACGAAACAGTTGCAACTCATGGTTATCAACCGGTACTGAACGAAGCACGTGACAAGGTTGCGTACTTGCAAGTTAAATTGATTGAGTGCAACATGCACATTGCTGATGTGCATGGTGGTACACAAAACAAACAGATGTCGCCGGTCATGCATGATTCCAGTGCAAGTACGGTACCCCCTGTGCAACAAACCACATTCGCCCCTCCGATCCATCTACCTAAAATGGACCTCAGAGACCTGTGTATAAGTTTTGACGGTACTGCACGGCAATTTACGGCGTTCATGGACTCGTTCATGTCCTTTGTTCATTCACAGAACATTGCTGATGTAGTAAAACTGAACTACTTACGCAGTTGTCTCAAAGGTCGGGCATTGAACGCAATAAAAGGCCTGCCTATGACCAACGCCTCTTACAGCGAAGCGTTGGATATCATGAAGGCAAGATTCGGTGATCCATCGAGTGTGAAAGAAGAGCTGTACGCGGATTTCCGAAAAATGCCTAAGGTTGTGTCGCTCGTTGATTTGTCGAAGTTCTGCGATAGACTGGACGAAACCCTTCGTCTGCTTCGAACACTAAATGAAGATCCAGATAAATCAGGTTTCAATCCGGTTCTGGTCCCCATGATGAAGGAAAAGTTGCCTCCCGATATTCTGAAGGAAGTAGAAAGCACCGGTTCTGTATGTACGTTGGGTGGTCTGAGAGATGTTCTGTATCAGGTGTATCAGATACGCGAACGATGTGCGCGTATCACGAAGGTTGATAACAACGATAATAAGAACATTTCGAAACAGACGCATAACAGACAAAATAACGGTCGTAACAACAATAATGATCGATCGGTGTTTTCGGTTCAGGTAAATCAGCCCAAGAAAAATTACGAACACAAAAAACAAACGGGCAACAAATTTCAGTCGTCGCAAACTGGGTTTTCAGGTCGATCAAGTGGTTCTGCAGCCTACCCGTGTATGTTTTGTGATCAGCAGCACATGGCTACAGATTGTCGGAAATATGAAACGACTGAAGCTCGTCTGGAGCGTTTGATGGAGAAACGTTGTTGTTTCAGATGTGGTCGACAAAATCACATGCGAGCTCGGTGTGTCGCCAAACTGTTCTGTCAGTTTTGCAAGGGTCCTCACCTGTCGTCGTTGTGTTTTCAGCAGTTTGGTACTCCGTCATCCATCAAAAATAGATCCAACACCAGTGCTTCAACACAGTCGGGTTATGGTAGTAAGTCAATAGGTGGTGCGTCTGCTCAGAGTTCCAAATCTGCGACGGTTGCAACAGTAACTGAAGAGATGGAACAGTCAAAGGGTCCTACTGCTGCGCTCATGATTGTTTCCGCGTACGTCCATAATCCGGAAGCTCCGGCAAACCGGGTTCAGGCACAGGTATTTCTCGATCCTGGTGCTCAACGAACCTTTGTCACTCGGGAATTGAAGGAAAAATTGAAGCTCACTGCTCAACAGCAGGAGACACTGAATATCTATGGGTTTGGTCCGAAACCGAGTAATTTGCCAACTGAAAGAGTCAACTTGACGTTGGAGTTGGCAACACGAGGTCAGTTCGTGGATGGCACTTTCGATTTCAGTGCAAATTCCGTTCCTTCGAAGTACATCAGACATCCTCAAACCAGACCTACTCTGTCTAGTGATGATATCGAAAAGCTTCGCAGTTGTTCTGACGTTCATGTTGAGAGTGAAGCATACAGCTCACGCAAAGTTCGACCTGATATTTTGATTGGTGCTGAGTACTTTTGGGATCTGGTTGAAGGCGAGGCGCAGTCTCTGCCTTCTGGCTTGAAGGTCATTCCGACGAAATTGGGTTCAGTTTTGTCTGGTGCTAACCGTACGAGTAGCAACATGGTGATTTCCAATTCTATTACGGTGTTCAGTGTAAATGAGGCGCTAGATGATGACGAAGAAAAAATTCCGGGATTGAGTGCGCTTCAACCTGAATCTAACATGGATGATTTTTCTCGGTTGTGGATGATGCAAAATGCTCCTTCCTTGAGTGGGCATGATCACAACGATGAAGAAGTGGCTCGAAAGTTTTTCAAGGAAACAACGACGATTGAAGATGGTCGAGTAAAGGTGCGTTTTCCGATGAAGAACAAGGATGTCATTCCGAGTGATAACACGGAACTCTCGTTGCATCGGTTTCGTAGTCTGGCGAAACGCTTCCTACAGAACCCTGAACTGTATGAAACGTATCGGAAGCAGATCCGAGACTATTTGGCAGAGGGCATATTGGAGTATGCACCGATGGACAAGTCTGAGATGACGTCATACTTGCCACATCACGCAGTGCTAAATGAAGGTTCCAGTACGAAATGTCGCATTGTCTTCGATGCGTCGGCGAAGCCTGCGCGTGATCCGAACGCTCGCTCTGTCAACGAATGCCTGTATAAGGGGCCAGTTCGACCGCCCAGTATTCAGCGCATGCTTATTGAGTTCGGTCTGTATCCTCATGCTTGTATATCGGATATACAGCAAGCTTTCTTGCAGTTGTTATTGAACGAGAAGGATCGTGGTCTGACGCAGTTGTATTGGTTCAAAGATGATGAGCATCCTGAACGCGTCGACGATAATCTGGTTGTTTTGCAGTTTACTCGGGTCTTGTTCGGCGTCATTTCATCACCTTACTTGCTGGAAGAGGCGGTGCAGCTGATTCTGTCTCAGTCAGATACCGATTTGGACAAGCGAATTGCACTTTGCATCTACGTTGATAATGTCGTTCTGGGAATGATGTCGGAAGAACAGGTGTTCGAGTACTTCCGACATTCCAAGGAACTGTTCCAGAAGTACAAGATGAATATGAGACAGTACTTGTCTTCGTCCTCGAAGTTCAACGAACAACTACAAGAATGTGACCGAACGGCTTCTACGGAAGTGAAAGTACTTGGTGTACCGTGGGTGGCCACGACTGACACCATGTCCTTTCAACCAGCTACAAATGTGGGCAGCAGTCCGCCTACAAAAAGAATGATTGCCAAATCGTTGGCAACATTGTTTGATCCGTTGGGCAAGCTGGCCCCCCTGACACAAAGAGGGAAGATGCTGTTCCGTGACTTGTGTCTCAGCAAGCTTGATTGGGATGAGGTAGTCTCGGACAATCAACACCAGGAGTTTGTAACGGTCATGGACTCATTAACTCGAGTCGGCGAAATCAAGCAGCCGCGTTTCATTGGTCTACCCGGTGGCAGCACTTACGAGCTGCATACGTTTTGCGATGCTAGTAAGTCGGTCTATGCATCAGCAACATACATTCGGTTTGTCGATGATTCAGGTCTAGTCAACGTACAGTTATTGATGGCCAAAGCACGTCTCGATCCTGCTTCTCATCCGTCAATACCGAAGATGGAACTTTTGGGTCTGGAATTGGGAGTGAATGAAGTACACGATTGGATCAAGAAAGAGGTGCAGTTCCCTGAGGGCTGTAAATTAGGTCGTCAAGTCATTTGGTCCGATTCGAAGGTTGTACTTGCGTGGTTGCAATCGAACAAGGAGTACGGAACGTTTGTCAACAATCGTTTACGGTCAATTCGAAACCACTCTGAGGGTGTGGAATTTCGGTATGTTCCTTCACTCGAAAATCCTGCTGATTTGGCAACGAAAGGATTCACAATTGATGAGATTCTGGATGATGGTTGTATTTGGTGGACTGGTCCTCCGTTTTTGTTCATGGATGAAGCCTTCTGGCCCATTACTATGTCAGATCTCGGCTACTCTGACGGTGACTTACATGGTATGGCTAAAGAAGGACCGGAACGAGTGCTGGTCATGAGTCAGACAACTGATGAAGATTACCAACTGGTAGATGTCAACAGATTCTCCAACTATTCGAAGTTGGTGAGAACTATGGTACAGGTCATGCGTTTCATCAAGTTGATTTCGAAGAAGAAAGGTCTGGATTCGACTGCTGGATTCAAAGAAAAGGGTACTATTTCGGTGATGGAAGTTCAGGCTGCTGAAAGTTTGCTCGTCAAACAGTGTCAAAAGGCGGCATTTCCCGATCTGTACAAAGATTTGAGTAGAAAAGGTCCGATGAAAAACAGCACTGTGATCAAGTTGAACTTGAAGGTCGATGATAACGGTCTGATTAGGTCACACGGTCGGTTCGAACATGTTGAAACGTGCAGCAATCCTCTGCAGTTGATTCTGCTGCCGAAAAACGACGCGCTTACCAGTCTGATCATTCAAGATCATCACGAAAAGTCGTTTCACGTCGGTACCTCGCAAACTTTGGCTGAACTACGTCGGAAGTATTGGGTCATTAGCGGTCATTCACAGGTGAACAAGGTTCTTCACAGATGTCGTGTGTGTCGTAGATATGAAGGTGGAAATTACAAGCTTCCACTGATGCCGAGTCTTCCGAAAGAAAGAGTCAATCGTTGTCTTCCGTTCGAGAATGTGGGCATTGATGCATTCGGCCCTACATTTGTCATGCATGGTTCAGAGAAAAGAAAAACATGGGTTTATTTGTACACGTGCCTCACTACACGTTTGGTACATCTTGAGTACGTGACTGATTTGTCTGCCTTGCAGTTTCTTCATGCGTTCTGTCGTTTCACCAGTTTGTATACGGTACCCAGCATGTGTCTATGCGACAATGCTACTCAATTCAAGGCAGCTGATCGCTTATTGAAGAAGACAGTACCTGATACGGAGTTCAATGACGAGCTGATGAACTTCATGGCGTTTCGAGATGTCAAGTTTCGGTACATTCGCAGTTTTTCGCCCTGGGAGGGTGGAGTGTACGAGAGAATGATCGGTGTTGTCAAGAAGGTACTGAACAAAGCAACGAACAGGAAGTTGTTGAACATTGATATGTTTCGCACTAGACTTACGGAAGTGCAAGGAGTTGTTAATCGTCGGCCTCTGTGTCCGCTGAATGAAGATCGAGATTCTATTCGGGTTTTACGTCCCATTGATTTTGTCATTCCGTTTGCCAAGACAGCTATGCTGACGATCGATGGTCAAGATGAAGATAGTGATCCCGAATTCAGACAATCGGGTCTCTCTGGCAGTCAGAAGTTGAACGAATTGTGGCAAGAAGAACAGAAACAATTGGATGGTGTTTGGAAAACGTTCCAGATGTCATACTTGGCTTACCTGCGTCAACGTGAAGTTGGACAACACGGAAAACAAAAACCGTCATCCAAATTCGAACCTGCCGTAGGTGATGTGGTGATTGTTCATGATGAAAATCACTCACGCAGTTTGTGGAAAATGGGTCGAATTGTTCGGTTACATGTTGGTCAAGATGACAGCATACGAGCTGCTGATGTACTTATGACCAATGGTCGAACAGTTTCGCGTTCGGTCAAGTTACTGTATCCATTGGAAGTGAAAGAGGAACGAAGCAAACACGAGCAAGAGCAAGAAGAAGAAGAAACCGAGGAAGAGGCCGCGGATGATTCAACTGGTACTCCGAACCAGCAAGTGAACATTCGTAGGTCACCAAGATTGAACCCGTTACTCACGATGGTGATGTGCTGTTTAGCGATGGTTTCATCGGCATTAGCATCCACGCTTATGAAGAAAGGTGAGTGCATGAAAGGCAACCACAGTCTTCGTCTCGAGAACAGTGATGTGTGTGTTCCGTTCGGGTACGTCATATACAAGGAACACGAGTCGGGAAAACTCTGCTGGGTTTGGGTCGAATGTCAGAAGAACCAGCATATGACTAAATTCGGAATTTGTGGTAACGAATGCCGCTGTCCGAAGTGGGCAACTGGTTGCACATTCAATTCGATGCAACCAACTGAAGTTCAAAAGGTGTTGCAGCACGCGATCAGCAGCAGAACAGACAGTAACATATGCGCGACTACATCGCTTGCAGTAACCGACAAATGCAAGCCGGAACCAGTTACTATGGCACTACCTACCATACAATTCGCAGATGATGTAACGGTGTTTGTTCCCAGTCTGAATGTTGAGATACAACAGTCGTTACCGGGTGATTATCGTTGCTTGGGTGATGGTCGAATGACGGGTACACCTGAATTTTGCAAGCTTCATGAATGCGAATATTCAGGTACTCAACTGTGTTATGTGAAACATTTGAATCAGGGTTTCTACACGGAGAATGAAGTGAATCTTCCTATCAAAGCTTGGGGTTCAAAAACAATGACGGTCTGGCAGTTTAAGGAGTCTACTTCACTGAGCATAAGCTGTCATGCATGTGAGATCGAATGTACGATTGGAGGGATTAAGGTGCATACCATGGTCGACTCTTCGTTGATGGAAATCTGCTCTACACCGGTTTGCTATTCGCAAAGTTTCCCATCCGAAATCGTCACGTTCATTTTTTCGCCTGAAATTACGTTGAACGATTATGAAGTGCATGTCAAGGTCTGGAGTAAAGGTGTTGTAGTGTTCAATGTATACAAGATTTGTCCGTCACAACCTTTTTGCGAAACAGTTCCGTACGTCAGTTGGACAATGATCAAGAATTGGCATTGTGCTCCTCGATGGGCAATGCTCGTTCTTTTTCTGGCTACATGGTTTGGAGGTACAACATCAGTGATTTTATTCTTCATGGTGCGAAATATCTGGGGTTCGATTGGTATTCTGATAAACCTGTTGTGGTCGTTTTGTAAGTATGGTTGTCGAAAATGTCGGTGTCGGAAACGACGCAACAGTCAGGAGTATTTACCGTTGCAGGCTAATGATCATGTCATTGAGATGGACATAGACAATCAACGTGTTCGATACCGTCCTACTCGTAGAATGTTGCCAATTGTAGTAGCTTGTCTTATAATGGTCAGTTCTTACGGTCAAACAGTTACGGAAGGTTGTTCGGAAGTATTGGTAACACAGGCGGAGCAACATGAGTGTACTATTAACGGTCATGAGATGAATTGCAGTTTGTCGCAAACGTCAGAAATAACCTTGGCTACTAAAGGTCAGAAAGCATGTTTAGCGTTGTACGACATGGCTAGCCGTCCAGCCGGTGTGATTGAAGTATCAGTCAACGAGATTTCTTTACGTTGTTTGAAAACAGATGTCTTCTTCACCAGAGATTTCGAAATGAAGACCGCGTCTACTAAACGCTGTCCGGGTGCCGGAACGTGTCAAGATGCAAAGTCATGCGACAGCGTGAAAGATGATACGTTAATTGACGAGTTGAATGGAGAGGCTAACAGTAGACCAGGTTTCACTGGTTGTATTGGTAGCTGCGCTTGTGCTGGATGTGGTTGTTTCTACTGTACTCAATCTTGTTTGTTCTACAGGTCGTACGCATTTCCGCAGTCCGATGTGGTTTATGAAGTCTTCGAGTGTTCAGAGTTCAAACTTACGGTTGAATTGCAGATATTACTCAAACAAGGGTTGACAGTACGAAATCGAACTGTGATTTTACAAACGGGTGTGGTCACTCACATTTGGGAAGATCTGACGGTAACTTTGAAATCGGTGACCACTCCCAACACTCCAGTGATAAATAAACGATTCATTTCTGACGGTCACAAGATTATTTTATCCGAAACATCCAATGCTGGTCAGCCGGTGGCTGGTACAATAGGACAATTGCAATGCTCATCTAGGATTGCAGCCGAACAATTTGAGTGTGTCTTGGCTCACAACATGTGCAGCTGCGAACCTCGACGATCAGTCGTGATATGTTCCTGCAAGATCATTAGGATGGAAGAAATGTTCAAGAATAGCTCGAAATTGTTGCCGTTGTCCACCGGGAACACGTTGCTGAAACCAATTGATAATTCTGTCCAAGCTAATTTCGAACAACTGTCGGGTCTTCAGCTTCAGATAACGATGAAAAATCTACGTTTGAAAACGTTGATTAGCAGTGCTAGCTGTAAAATTCGACAAGTCTCCTTGTTCGGATGTTACAACTGCATCACAGGTGCTAAAGTCAAACTGCGATGTTTTTCGGATCAAGGAGAGGTGATGGGTATGGTTTCGTGTCAATCACTTAGCTTTACGGTCAATTGTAATCCCACTGGACAATGGAACAACATTACGGTCAAGATTGATACGTCAAATGTTGAAGACTCCTGTGATGTTCGATGTCCGGGAGGATCAACCAAGTTCAAGTTGGAAGGGGTGCTACACTTCATTCCAATTGATATGCTGGGTAAGGTGACGGGACTTTACACGCAGAGAGTCGAAAAAGCGCAGAATACATTCTGGGATTTTCTACCTGACGTGTTTCTGTCACAGTACTTCATTGGCGTTTATATGATCGGTAGTTGCATCGCTGCGGCTATCATCTGTTATGTGATGCGGCGTTTTTGCGCATAATAGCAGAATTAATCAAGTTGTACATAGTATTTTGATGAAAAATTACGGTCAAATATCACTTATGAGAAAAATATGTTCACTGTAAATAATGATTTCAATTAACGGTCAAATGTATACTATTAAATGTGTTATCAATAACGGTCAAATGTATGCTATTATATATTGAATGTCTATTCGTGAAAACCATGTTCAACTAAACCTTTTATTACAGTTAATGGTCAGAATGTCGTCTAATGTGAATGTGAATGTGTTCATTCGGAACGTAACTGGGCACGAATGTCCAGAACAAGACAGTGCAGTTACGGAGGTGAAAGTCGTTCAAGATATGGGTACAGATCCTGTCAATTTCGAAGATAGTGATCTTATCAGTCAAAGCGTCCAGACACAGATTGAGACGGCAGAAGTGGGTGTACAAGTAAACACCACGGTGATGGAGGCAAGCGTGCAGACAGAAGGAAAGACAACTTCGGTGTCAAGTTCGTCGCAGCACAGTTCACGTTCCAACTCATCTGAATCAAGGTCATCTACTCCGTGCTCGACGTGCACGAGCAGTAGTGAGGAGCAAAGAATCAACCGGAAGCGAAAATTCGAAACTGAAAGGCAATATGAAGAAAAACCTACATCGTCGAAAAGGAGTCGGTGTGAGCCAACTAATGATCGTGACGGTCCAAAGAATAACATACTTATTGGCGATTCCAATCTATGCGCTCATCGGTTGCCACCATCCGCCTTAGCACCCGATACGATAGTGATTGCAGGGTCGGGTTGGAACATTTTCAACGTACAAAAGGCAGCAGGAGAATGGATTGCGAAGAATCAGACGGCACAAGTTGAATCCGTTAGTGTCGTGGTTGGAACTAACGATGTGACAGACAAAAGGTTCACGGCCATCCAGTTCGCGGATGAGGTGAAGAGCTTGAAGGATGAATTCCGTAAATCGTGGGTTGATGTTCGGTTCAGTTTCGTGCAGATGCCTCCGATTGAGAAGAGAGGGTTAACGAAAGAACTGGTCCAGATACTGAACGGTGCAATTGATTCAAGAGGCATTTTCGTCGTGACTCTAAAATATGTGAAGTTGCACGAGGATGGTGTTCATCTGTCTAAAGAGGCACTTTATTCATTTTTACTTAAGCTCAGTCGTCGTTCTGATGTCAATCTGTTGACGGTCTCCAACTGTGAGGAGTTTAAGAGTATGTTCTGAGTTCTTACGTGTTCATTTTGTTGTTTTTGGGAGTGTGGAAGTTAAGTATGTAATATGTATGTAATATATGTAATATGTATGTAATATAATAATATGTAGTAATATGTATGATTCATTACATCTTAATATGTATGTATTTATGCTATGTATGTATTTATGCTATGTATGTATGTGTGCTGTGTATTTAAGTGCGTATGTTTTTGTATTATGTGTAGTGTGTGTTTCACTAGAGTGTGTAATGTGTGTGTGTTTGTTAACGGTCTATGGGATAGAGGCCGCATCGGATCCGCTACGCACGCGGATCCGCGGTGACCTGGCTGGCCCGTGCGCTCGGCCGTGGATGTTGTGACGAGTCACACACCCACGGGCGAGCGCACGGGATTGAATTACTGATTTGCCATTTTTGATAATGGCAAAACAAAATGCCGACATTGAAACTTATTTTTCACTATTATTTTCACTGACTGACTGACTGACTGACTGACTGACTGATGTATGTACATGTTTTGTACATGTTAATTTGTTTGTTTGTTTGAATCTAATTGAATGTAAATGAACTGTATGATTGTGTGTATGTATGTTTAAAAAGTGTTCTTAATTCTGTTTTCTCATTTTTTGTATTTCCATTTTTGGCCAAGGTTTTTACCCATTGAAACTTAAGATAAAAATTGCATCGACCGAAGAGAACGTTTGGTAATTTATGGCACAAATTATAATACATAGTCTGAAGTGAAAACACATACATGTATGTAGCATGCATGTGATTATATATAATTAGCTAATTTATTCTGTTGCTATATCTTGTAACAATGAGAAACCTGTAATTCTTGTAACAATGAGGGAATGAGAAACCTGTAAATCTTGTAACAATGAGGGATCAATTTCAGGCATGTGCCGTTTTCGACACTCCAATTGTGCCATCTCTGTGTCAATGGTGAAAATCTGAGCAAATTTAGGATCCTCGCCGTTCCGTGCCATCCAGTTACCAATTCGGTGCATCCATGCACCCTGAAACGCTAATATATTGTTTATGAAAGATTTTTACTCTTCACAAACATTTATTTTAAAGCAGTATGGCCCTCGCTTGTTAATACTTTCATCGACTTTTATGCCAGTGGACGTGAAGGAGAGGGCTTGATTGATTTGACGGCTTTGAGTTCTAAAAACGTTTACATATGTGCCGTGCGTAAACAAATATGTATGTTTTACTTGTTGACCATTCATTTTAGCAATATAAATATCAGTCTTTCTTTCATTTTTACCGATAAAGTTTAGAGCGT
This sequence comes from Daptonema setosum, assembly GCA_964036265.1. Taxonomy (NCBI): domain Eukaryota; kingdom Metazoa; phylum Nematoda; class Chromadorea; order Monhysterida; family Xyalidae; genus Daptonema; species Daptonema setosum. The sequence continues at coordinate 23,334,242 of OZ038448.1, read as the reverse complement.
GGAGAGGTGCCGCCTGTCAATTCTTGAAGTAATGGTGGAACTGTAGGATCTGCCATGATTGGCATCTCCCCGTAGCAGCAGCACTGACTGAATATTGGATTGGCAATCGTTGACCTGCTTGATTTTTCATCAGCCCAATGGAATGCCTAAAGTTAAATTTTTTCATAAAATCCTCTTTAAAATGATATGCTGCTAAATCTTATTATACCTGGCAATGTGCGCAAACAACATCCATCTTTCCCAAATAATGACGGATGGATTCGACATGAATCGTAGTCTCATGTTCCTCATTTCGGCCAACCAACTCTGATATGTTGCCTCTTTCTTTTGTTGCTGAAAACCCATTGAAAACCGTTTTGAAACTTTCACTTTTAAGTAAGCCATTTTCATTATTTAAAACGCCTTGCCTGAGAAAACCTACAGGTTGTATGGGAAGTGTGGCCCCTCTTATGAAAATCGAGTTATATAGCGTTTTGGAACCTACCAGGGTAGTGTATCATTACCCTATAACCGTTTGGTTCAAAGTTGCTCAAAACCGGAAATATCCGGATTTTTCGATTTTGGCAGGTGAGCACGCGTCAACATGCGATCTGGACACTTCAAACGGCGGCCGTCAGCGATAGGGTCCTCTAATCACCAAATGGATAACAGATTATGAAAGTAGACTTAATTCCGCGTGTTTTGAGCACTATTTGACCGCATTTGATCAAATATTCAATATAGAAATCAACCCTGGAAAATTTTGAAAATTAACTTTTTTTGAAAAAATTGTTAAGTTGGAGAGATAAATGTCAAAATAAAAAAAGTTGCCAGATCTAGCTAGACAAACCGAGTGTGAGGGATGATGCCCTGATAGTAGACCTTCAAAAAGGTCATGTGCTACCCCCCCCCACATGGCCCCATTTTTTCGAGCTACGGGCCATTTTTTGCAAAAAATCGCTAAATTTGTGGATTTTCTCCAAATTTCCGAACATGGTTGGCTGTTAATCGGTAATTCATTGATGATAATAGGTTCACCTGATAGGCAAAGTAATGATGAAATACTTTAAGATGCTTTAGTTGGTGTTTGAAATAAGAAAAATAGGGCTAAGAAGCAGAAAATGACTGAAAATCGACGAAAATTCAAAAATTCAATGTTTGCTGGAAATATCGAAGTTTTTACGTTGTAAGTAAGCAAAAACGAGCGGAAACGGGTGTATAGTGCAATACGCAGTATTTTAATTGAAATTTATTGCTTATGGAACAAGGTGCAACGTCATAGTACTGGTATTCACGGTTTTGATCAGCCGTTTTCATCGAATTTTGACTGAAACTGAGGAATGACGACTGTTGGTAAATAATGGGTAGAAAAATACTTTCGTTCCTACTCAGTCGTTTTAATATATTTGAAATGAGTTTGTTAGATACACTTTTACAGAACTTTTACGTACGTATGTACAATACTTGGAGAAATTGATGATGTTTTTGACGGTGCGATTCAAGTACCTTATTGAATATAGGAACACTATTGATAGATGTTTCGTTGTACTTCCAAGTCACTTCACTTACCTACCGTATTCACTCATCTGATCATCAACCTCCCGTCTTTTATTCACTAAACCACTCACTTACTCACTCACTCACTCACTCACTTACTCACTCACTCACTCACTCACTCACTCACTCACTCACTCACTCACTCACTCACTCACTCACTCACTCACTCACTCACTCACCCACACCCACTCACTCTTTCATTCACTCACTACCTCCGTAAAACTGATTTCGGCTCAAGAGAACAAATGGTGTCGGTATCGGAAAGTCTTGCCGATTGAAAGTCCACACTGCGAAATCACAGTCCACACTACATACGTTTCCAATTAAACGCAGTTGGACTAAGTGTTAAATTTTCGGTGCTGAGCGCTGTGTTTTTTTATAATTTTTTTTCATAATTGTGAAGCAGAACAGTAATACTGAGGAGAATGTTAATTTTTAGGCTCCCCTTATTTCTCACCCTTTCAAGACACGTCTCCAAGCAGTAAACCAGAAAACGTTGATTTTTCGGTGCTATGCACTCTCCGTTTTTGGGTTTTCAAGATAACACGTCTTTAATACAACGTAGGAATACTGAAAACAGCAATTTTGATGTTAGTGTACTTGTCATATTTTTCAGACCTTTAAATCTTGTTTCTGAACCAGAACCGTAATGATGAATATCGGTCTTTTCGGTCTTTCAAGTCTTGCCTCCAGTACTAAAAACGTCGAAATCTGGGCGCTAAGCGAGATTTTCAAGCTTCCATGATAGATAGACAGTTCGTCACCAGAATAGCTGAAAAAATTCAGCTTCCTGGTGGGACTCGAACCCACGACCTTCAGCTAGTCTAAAATACAAAGTATCATAGCTGGAAACGTCATCTTTCCGGCGCTACGTGCCATCTACTTTGGCTATCTACATATTGAACCACATCATGTTGCTAAACAAAACAGTAATGCTTCGGATAACGTAAATTCAACGGCGCCATTTGCGAACAGTTTTCGGTTTCTTAAGAGTTAAGACACGTCTCCAATACTAAGTAGTAGTCTCCAATACTAAGTAGTTATGAAAACGCCGAAAGTTCGGTGCCACGCACCATCCGTTTCGAGCTTTTGAGATACAACTCCAATACGTCGGAGTAAGATTGGAAACGTCAAAATTCGTCAAGAGCCGTCAAGAACAACTCATAGCCCTTAAATCATGTTTAAAACCTAAAAAGGGGTGGTGCGTAGCACCGAAATTTCGACGTTTTCAGGTTTACTACTTTGTATTGGAGACGTGTCTTGAAAGACCGACAACTGATTCTATGGGAACCGAAAAATTAACATTATCCTCAACATAACTTTTCTGCCTCTGAATTACGAGAAAACCATAAAAAAGGCGCGTACCGCCGAACATTTGATGCTTAGTTCTATTGCTTTGTATTGGAGACGTATGTGCACCCGAAAACAATGGTATGTACACATCACCGAAAATTCTATGTTCTGCTCAAAACTGAAAGCTGAGCCTTTTCAGTGTGGACTGCCAATTTGTCGACACCATTTTGTTACCTTGAACCGGAATCAGTTTTACAGAGCGAGTGAGTGAGTGGATGGGTGAGTGAGTGAGTGAGTGAGTGAGTGAGTGAGTGAGTGAGTGAGTGAGTGAGTGAGTGAGTGAGTGAGTGAGTGAGTGAGTGAGTGAGTGAGTGAGTGAGTGAGTGAGTGAGTGAGTGAGTGAGTGAGTGAATGGGGGAGATGGATGACCAGATGAGTAAATACGGTAGCTAAGTGAAATGACTTGGAAGTACAACGAAACATCTATCAACAGTATTCCGATATTCAATGAAATACTCGAATCGCACCGTCAAAAAAATCATCAATTTCTTCAAGTATTGTACATACGTACGTAAAAATTCTGTAAAAGTGTATCTAACAAACTCATTTCAAATATATTAAAACGACTGAGTAGGAACGAAAGTATTTCTCTACCCAATATTTACCAACAGCCGTCATTCCTCAGTTTCAGTCAAAATTCGATGAAAACGGCTGATCAGAACCGTGAATACCAGTACTATGACGTTGCACCTTGTTCCATAAACAATAAATTTCAATTAAAATACTGCGTATTGCACTATACACCCGTTTCCACTCGTTTTGCTTACTTACAACGTAAAAACTTCGATATTTCCAGCAAACATTGAATTTTCGAATTTTCGTCGATTTTCAGTCATTTTCTGTTTTTTAGCCCTATTTTTCTCATTTCAAACACCAACTAAAGCATCTTAAAGTATTCCATCATTACTTTGCCTATCAGGTGAACCTATTATCATCAATGAATTACCGATTAACAGCCAACCATGTTCGGAAATTTGGAGAAAATCCACAAATTTAGCGATTTTTAGCAAAAAATGGCCCGTAGCTCGAAAAAATGGGGCCATGTGGGGGGGGGTAGCACATGACCTTTTTGAAGGTCTACTATCAGGGCATCATCCCTCACACTCGGTTTGTCTAGCTAGATCTGGCAACTTTTTTTATTTTGACATTTATCTCTCCAACTTAACAATTTTTTCAAAAAAAGTTAATTTTCAAAATTTTCCAGGGTTGATTTCTATATTGAATATTTGATCAAATGCGGTCAAATAGTGCTCAAAACACGCGGAATTAAGTCTACTTTCATAATCTGTTATCCATTTGGTGATTGGAGGACTCTATCGCTGACGGCCGCCGTTTGAAGTGTCCAGATCGCTTGTTGACGCGTGCTCACCTGCCAAAATCGAAAAATCCGGATATTCCCGGTTTTGAGCAACTTTGAACCAAACGGTTATAGGGTAATGATACACTACCCTGGTAGGTTCCAAAACGCTATATAACTCGATTTTCATAAGAGGGGCCAAAATCTGTAGGTTTTCTCAGGCAAGGCGTTTTAAAAACTAAATTCCCAATAGTATACCTCTCCGTTTTGATGCGTTGCGCTGCGCATTGGCATCCAGTCTCTGCCTCTTTTCTTCATTATTTTCCACTGAAAAAATCTCTGAACTGTTAGAGTTCTGGTATGAAGTCGATCAGAACTAAGTATTTTTGACATTCATAATCGTATGTACCTCGTGTTGTACCTGAGTTACGCTTAGCTTTCGAATCTATCCGTTACCGATTTTCTTCTTGATTAAACTATCAACTAATTAATTATTTAATGCTAAATTTCATAAATAACCTTGTCGTTTCTCAGCGTTCCGCTGAGAATTCGAGTTTAGCCGCTGACTTCTTGCTGCTTCTGATTCCGCTGAAATAATTTGCGGGCTCAATAAATAACGAAGTTCAGTCGAGGCAAACAATTCCAAACTAATTAATTGTCACAGCAAGCAAGCTTTAAATTTTTTCTACTTATTTGTTAACCAAAATACCTTTCCGGATAGTAGTTGAACGTCGGGCATTGTTCAAGTTCTGGTAAGAAGTCGATTCAAAATTGTATGTACCTCCTCTTGTACATTAAATAACCTTTTTGTTTATCAGCGTTCCGCTGAGAATTTGAGATTAGTCGTTGCCTTTTTTCTGCTACTGATTCCGCTGCAATAAGTTCGGGGTTCAATAAATAACAAAACCTATCAATCAATTTCAAACTAATTTAATTAGTTGCTACAGCAAGCCACCTTTCATTTTTTTACTTATTTGATAACCAAAATACCTTTCCGGTTAGCAGTTGCACGTCGGGCATCCGCTTCATGTCTCTGATTCTCTTCTTCTTCATTTTCAGCTGGATATACACTCACTCACTCAATCAATCACTCACTCACTTACTAACTCAATCACTCACTCACTCACTCACTCACTCAATCACTCACTCACTCACTCACGACTCACCTTTCAAAAAACCACCCACTCGCTCACTCAATCACTCACGGCTCACCTTTCAAAATTTTTAACTTATTTTAACTAAAATACCTTTTCGTTTAGCAGTTGTACGTCGAGCATCCGCTTCTTTTCGCTGATTCTTTTCCTCTTCAGTCTCAGCTGAATATAATAAAGCATGAAAGCATAATCAAATTCAAAGTGACATGAGTCTCAAACTTACCCTAAAAGTTACGTGAAAGTTATAAGTGAAAAAATTTATTACCGATTGATGTAACCTTGCCGTCGTTTTCTCTGACGTTCTGCGGCCTTAGCCCGAACATCTGCTGATGAAGACATGGCAATTTCAATAAAAAAAGTTATCAGAATAAGTGGCACATGGCATCATTGGGTAAAAGTAGCAGACGGAACGTGGCGAATTTGCATATATGTATGTACATATACACGTATGTAGGTTGAGTTCGTTTTATTTGGCATACCTAATGTTTGTCATAGCAAACATCTCTGGTAAAAGTTATCAGAATAAGTGGCACATGGCATCATTGAGTAAAAGTAGCAGACGGAACGTGGCGAATTTGCATATATGTATGTACATATACACGTATGTAGGTTGAGTTCGTTTTATTTGGCATACCTAATGTTTGTCATAGCAAACATCTCTGGTTGTGTTCGTCTCATGTGATTGATAAAACTAAATACTTATTGAAGGGTACGTGATGACCTGATGACTTCTTTTTTTCTGAATGAATGAAGGGAAAGGTTTTCTTCGTTCTTTCACAATATTTATACTCAAGCGTGACAGACAGACATACATACATACATCGTCTAATTTATATATAGACTAGGGTAAACCCGTTGCAAAGCAACGGATGCTTAATTATCTGCATTTAACTAACAATACAAATTTTCTAAAAAATCTATTTTTTTTTATTTTCAAACCCGTTGCTGCGCAACTGAGAGTATTACCCGTAAGTAAAGAATTCCAACAAACTTTTTATTTGATCTGTGATGTATCATGACCTAAAATTAGAGTGGTCAACAACCAAATTTAATGTTGTGAATATACCCGTTACTTCTCAACAAATTCAGTCACAACAGCTATTTCGTGTTATTTGTTAACTCAACCCATCTCAGTAACCCCAAAAATATATATTTTGAACTGTTATTACCCGTCCCGTCGAGATGCACTCTCACACACCCGTTAATTAAAAAAACTTACAAAATTTCATCAGTACTGTTAAAATAACCCAAACCCGTCCGGTATAATCCAAGTTATGTAAATTGATAAAAAAATCCTAAAAATTGATTTACTGTTATCACCCGTCCGGTGAAGATCTAACACCCGTTCATTAAAAACCCAAGTCATGTCGCAGTTCAGTTGACGGGACATGTGAGGTGGTGTTGATGACTTTCATTGTTGAGGATGATTTTTTTTGCAATAAGCTTCTGGTTCCGAATTTTGACCCGCAATGTTAATTATGACCTACATAATTACTGGTTGAGATGGCTTTCTTATTTGCTAAAAGGTCGTTTAAATGAGGGGTACGCGATGATTGGTTTTTATGTTATGTTGTAGAGGAGTTCAGTATGGGTTGCGACTGAGAGAGTGTTGATGACAAATTAAATTTTAATTCGTCGATAGAGGGTGATGATGAATAAAAATCTTTCGTAAAAATGGCAAAAGGAGGTTTTGAACATTTTGTTTCTGACATTTATACTAATTTTAGCGTGACAGACACACACACACACGGACATGGATTTTAATATATTAGATAACAATATATGAAAATGTTGATATGTATTTTGTCTGATTTTCAAAGAATTTTTTTCGGAATTTAAAAAATTCGCGGCAAATCCAATTTGAATTCAAATTGCGCGCCAACTTGTATTTCCCAGGCGGCCAGATACGATTGCTCAACACTGATGGCATGGCGTCTTTTAAAGTCCTCAATGGCCTTCCAATCGTCCTCCATTTCAGCGTATCGAGACTTTAGATCGGGGAGCTGGACCCTGCCGAGTATGAAGTCGCGTGCGTACCAGGCCTGCACGGTCACTCTCATCAACAACAACAAGAAAAAGAACAACAACAACAACAACAGCAACAACAACAACAACTTGTGAGTCAGTGAGTAGGTGAGTGAGCAAGTGAGTGAATGAGTGAGTGAGTGAGTGAGTGATTGAGTGAGTGAGTGAGTGAGTGAGTGAGTGAGTGAGTGAGTGAGTGCGTGAGTGAGTGGTTGAGTGAGTGAGTGAGTGAACGAGTGAGTGAGTGAGTGAGTGAGTGAGTGAGTGAGTGAGTGAGTGAGTGAGTGAGTGAGTGAGTGAGTGAGTGAGTGAGTGAGTGAGTGAGTGAGTGAGTGAGTGAGTGAGTGAGTGAGTGAGTGAGTGAGTGAGTGAGTGAGTGAGTGAGTGAGTGAGTGAGTGAGTGAGTGAGTGAGTGAGTGAGTGAGTGAGTGAGTGAGTGAGTGAGTGAGTGAGTGAGTGAGTGAGTGAGTGAGTGAGTGAGTGAGTGAGTGAGTGAGTGAGTGAGTGAGTGAGTGAGTGAGTGAGTGAGTGAGTGAGTGAGTGAGTGAGTGAGTGAGTGAGTGAGTGAGTGAGTGAGTGAGTGAGTGAGTGAGTGAGTGAGTGAGTGAGTGAGTGAGTGAGTGAGTGAGTGAGTGAGTGAGTGAGTGAGTGAGTGAGTGAGTGAGTGAGTGAGTGAGTGAGTGAGTGAGTGAGTGAGTGAGTGATGGAGTGATGGAGTGATGGAGTGAGTGAGTGAGTGAGTGAGTGAGTGAGTGAGTGAGTGAGTGAGTGAGTGAGTGAGTGAGTGAGCGAATGAGTGAGTGAGCGAATGAGTGAGTGTGTGATTGTGCTATATCGTGCCAACCTTCAAACTCGTTGGAGTTCTTGAATTCTGGTATGTTCGGTACAGAATAGTGACCGGTGCAAACCATTACGTAGTCGAACTCTTCAGCATAGTGTTTGAACTGAAAAGATAAAAACTACAGCTAATGTGGTTACTGGTTGAATAATAGCTGTTTTACTGACCGAATGAGTGACTGAAGCTTGACTGACAACTTGAATGACTGAATGACTGACTGACTGATTGACTGACTGACTGACTGACTGTCTGACTGACTGACTGACTGACTGACTGACTAACTGACTAACTAACTGACTGACTGACTGCTTGACTGACTGAGTGACTAACTGACTGACTGACTGACTGACTGACTGACTGACTGACTGAATGACCGACTGACTGACAGACTGATTGACTGACTGACTGACAGAAATTCACTGACTGACTGACTGAAGTTCTCGTTAACCTCAGGCTGGTGCTGTTGAACATTGACCGTAAACTTTTGCGACGTTTCATCGAAAATGACTGACTGCACCGGAGTGTTGAATCGAACGTAACGTAACAGATCCCATTGATTGGCTCGACCCAAAACGTATTCTAGTATTACCTGCAGTGAGTGAGTGAGTGAGTGAGTGAGTGAGTGAGTGAGTGAGTGAGTGAGTGAGTGAGTGAGTGAGTGAGTGAGTGAGTGAGTGAGTGAGTGAGTGAGTGAGTGAGTGAGTGAGTGAGTGAGTGAGTGAGTGAGTGAGTGAGTGAGTGAAGGGTGTGTGCTTGAGGGTCTGAACAGGTCAAGGAGTGAATTAGTTTGCATAGTAACTGGCTGAAAAAAAAGAACTAGTGTCAAACGACATTGAGTTCATGAACACATCCCAGTTTGTTATTAACAACATAACGGGGCTGTAGCTCAAATGGTAGAGCGCGCGCTTAGCATGCGCGAGGTACGGGGATCGATACCCCGCAGCTCCAAATTTTGTTTTGGTAATACATTCTAAACAGTAGAGTAATAACCGTCAAACTGGCCACTTCTAAGTAAGGTACGACTTGTATTTATGGCATCAAAATTTATTACGCGAGAGTGTGCAAAATAAACTTAAAGCAATGAAGCACTGGCGGACGAGCCAATTCCCAAAGGGAGGGGAATTTTTCCAAAGAAGGGGGAATCAGCGAAAAATCGGTCATTTTACCTACACCTGTAGAAACAGATTTTACTTTTTGAAACTGCCAAAGAGGGGGGAATTCCACTTTTCCCTCCCCTTCTCGTCCGCTAGTGCAATGAAGTTGAGAATCTAATTCTGGCATAATCAAAACCAGATTGTCAGACCTCCAATTGCAGCGCCAGAAAGAACCAGATTCTTATTTGAATTTCACGTATCATTGAAGGGAAATGTTTTATTTCGTATTTCTAGGCGATAATTCTTTGAAGATATAGCCACAAGCAACTAAAAATGCCCTGAAGGCATGGGGAGTAACGAATATGGTTCGATCCTGGGCTGGCTAGTCCAATCGTGAAAAAGTATGAGACAAGAAATTTTATTCTCGTATTTTAAATAGTCTGATCGTGAAAAAGCAGGAAACAAGATTTGCGATGAATCACGAAAAAAGTTTGTACTTCATTAAGTCAAGAATCATACCAAATTACACGAAACATATTTGGGACTTTTCACGATTGTTGTGATAAGATTTATCCTTATTCAAAATTCTGGTATTCAAACTTGAAACATATGTAAGTCTCTTAGAAAAATCCAATCATTTTTGGATGAAAATGAAATAAAAAGTTTCGTGGCAGACTTGTCACACAAACCGAAGTAAAATTACCCATGCTCACAACGAGCTAGACGAAACAACGGGGATTTGGTTTTCACCGAAAAGTCCCAAATATGTTTCGTGTAATTTGGTATGATTCTTGACTTAATGAAGTACAAACTTTTTTTCGTGATTCATCGCAAATCTTGTTTCCTGCTTTTTCACGATCAGACTATTTAAAATACGAGAATAAAATTTCTTGTCTCATACTTTTTCACGATTGGACTAGCCAGCCCAGGATCGAACCATATTCGTTACTCCCCATGCCTTCAGGGCATTTTTAGTTGCTTGTCTATAACTTTTTTATGTGTGAACAAATCACAAGCATATGTGCTAATGTAACAAAAATGCTTTATGAATTAAAATTTTTTTCATAAGATTAATAAACTTCAGCCCTTTTATAACTTTAGATTTTCGAATATTGAATTACAATAACATTTGTGAACAGTGA
>OZ038448.1:23296303-23318803 GCA_964036265.1 Daptonema setosum | reverse complement strand
TTCCGACAGTTGAAATAAAAACTCGACTCGATAAATTGCATAAAGCTTTTTTATTGTTACCGTGAGTGACCATGCAAAACGTTATGACCAGTTTTATAGTTGCGTTTTACTAATCAATATCGAAACTTAACGCATTTAGTTCTCAGAATAAGTTTCCCCATTGCATCTTAAAATTTCTAAACCGAAGAATTAAATAGTTCATCGCCGCTAAGTTGTTGTAACACTGATGCCAAAAGTTTCAATAATGTTTCACATGCGCACAGGGGCAATGCAAGGTCACACACGGTAACAATAAACCAGCCATATTCTTACAGTGGCGGTCATTGAAATAGGGACACCCAAATTTTTTTGCGTTTTCTCATGTTTTGTGTTTTTCTGTAACGCCTAATTAACTGTACACCATCTCAGTTTATGTCAAAAGCTACTGCCCACTTGTTGCATTTCATGCAGCCTAAAAATAAACGGCTAATCGCAGCGGGTGGTCTTTTACAGGGGTATCGGTGCACGACCCACCAAGGTCGCTTTAGCGGTACACCAGTTGTTTGTGGTTTTAGGGGTGTCATTAACAGGTGTGAGATTTTCCGAGTAAGATTAAAGTCTTTTAACATGGTTCGGCCTAGTGTTTGCAGTTTATTATTCATCAAACAAGCATGTTCTGAACACCATCGTTCACGATCGGATGATCTCCGGTCACCAGCGTCGTTAACCTTTATGCAGTCATTTAAATCTCTTTGAATTTGATTAGGATACTCCAGTTAGTTTGCAAGTGGTTGTTTGCAAGCTTTAAAGCCGTAAACAAGCTTTAATTCGGTAGGGAAGCGTCCATTAGCCCCGAGCTCCGCGGGCCGGTGCTTGCACGGCGCCGTGTCGGCGCTACGTTCCGTGTGATTGCAGACTGTTCAAGCACTTTTATTACTCTATTGTTATGTCAGTTCAACTTCACAAGCCAGGGATTGTTATACAACACCACCCGATCCCTAATCGTCTTCTACTCGCCACCTGACAACGAGAACGGTCATCGTTACATAACCGGAGTTTGACTGCAGCCGTCGTTCGTGATAAAATGACTGGCCATTCCAATGTGAACGTTTGTTATAGCAATGTAAATGGTGGTATACCTGCTCTGGTGCTTATGGGTTACGTTTATCATGATAAATTGTTGATTGCATTGATTAACCGACATTATTCGCTCCCCTGATAAAAGGCATTCAATATTGAACAAAATCGCCGATGACAGTTGGCGGTATGAGCCGGGCTGTCAAGCCGTGATATGCTAGGATCTAAAAAATAATGGTACGTCTATCATTCCCCTAACATCACATAAACATCTTAACCCACTTCTCTTTTTTTAAAGAACGGTATAACAGAAACAAACAGCGGAACACCCCTAAAAACGACCTTGGTTGCGCGTGCGCCGATACCCCTTTCCGCCTCCCGACTATGGGATTCCTTGTATTGATGAAGATCACACGTTTTGCAACAATTCATCGACAACAATTTGCACTAATTGAAACGTTTTCCGACCGAAATAACACAACCCGAGTACAAAAAACATGAAAAACATGAAATTTTAAGGTGTCCCTATTTCAATGACCGCCACTGTATGTATATGATGCAACCAATCGACAGAACTAAGTTTAGGAAATTGCGATACTGTATTTGAACGAGCCTGTATGTACATGTACGTAAACGAGTTCAAACGTTCAACTTGCTCTGTGGAAGTTAATTACCGAAAACTTACCTAAACGGTTGGTCATAAAAACACAAACGTTACATGAAACAAAACAGATTACATGAACAATCAATCAATCATTCCATCAAAACAAGTTTGTTCGTCCCGTGACGTAGTAAATCAGTTATTATAGTAGTTCTAGTAGTTCTAGTGGTTCTTGTAGTTCTAGTGGTTCTAGTATCTATAGTACTTCTAGTATTTCTAGTAGTTCTAGTAGTTCTAGTAGCTATAGTAGCTATAGTAGCTACAGTAAATCTAGTAGTTCTAGTAGCTATAGCAGTTCTAGTAGCTAACGTACATATTAGGTCATTCAAAAAGTTCGTGACCCAATATGCGTTGATTGGTCCCAGACAATCGGCACTGTATGTGCGTATACTACAGGACAATGGTACTTCACACACTCATTTTCAACTGGATAGTGTGATCATGCTTTGTTAAATGGGGCCGTCAACTTCATACAGTCAAGATTTCTGAAATTGAACGTTTCTCACCTTGAATGGGAAGTGACCTATAATTTTTTTGAAACCCAACATAAGCTGGCGAATTTTTGCACAAAGTTAGACTATAGTGCGGTATATTAAAGTCCGTACTCGGTTGTTCTGGTATGGATTTTCTGCAACGCCAGGACCCTTCAATTCGAAATCATCCCATTTTTTTCGTTTGATCATCGAAATTAAAAAATTTTCTGCATTTAATCGAAAAAATCAAACAATCAATTAAATTAGGTTTTTTTAAACCATATTAGACATAACAATATCCCCACTTCAAGTTTCAAACCTGATCTATGGAAGAAAAAAATAAAACTCTGCTTTACCCTGGTTTTTGCAATTTTCGCAATTTTCAACTTTTTGCCGTTCAAATGCACACAGAACGTGTAATGCGGAAGTCGCTTACCGTTTCGAATGCTCCAACATCGGGACATTCCACGTTGAATTGCATAAAGCCATTGCAGTGAAGTAAAACGTCAAAAAAATGTTACATCAGCTTAAACCCGTGTTTTTCACCTACCCTCTGGGTACTTCCTACATTTATGAAAAACTCAAAGTGGAGAAACTTCATGAACATAAGAATGGAGGTTTTTCATATTATTAAAAGGTTGTTTCAGTCTACCAAGTTTCTGGCTTATACGACTGATAAACGTATTTTAGGTCACGAACTTTTTGAATGACCTAATAGTTCTAGTAGTTCTAGTAGTTCTAGTAGTTTTAGTAGCTATAGTAGTTCTAGTAATTTTAGTAGTTCTAGTAGTCCTAGTAGTTTTAGTAGCTATAGTAGTTCTATAAGTTCTAGTAATTCTAGTAGCTATAGTAGTTATAGTAGTTCTGGTGGTTCTAGTAGTTCTAGTGGTTCTAGTAGCTATAGTAGTCCTAGTAGTTCTAGTGGTTATAGTAGCTATCGTAGTTTTAGTAGCTACAGTAGTTCTAGCAGTTCTTGTAGTTCTAGTAGTTCTGGTAGTTCTAGTAGTTCTAGTAGTTCTAGTAGTTCAAGTAGTTCTTGTAGTTCTAGTAGCTATAGTAGTTCTAGTAGTTCTAGTAGTTCTAGTAGTTCTAATGGTTCTAGTAGCTATAGTGGTTCTAGTAGTTCTAGTAGTTCTATTAGTTCTGTTAGTTTTAGTAGCTAAAATAGTTTTAGTAGTTCTAGTAGTTTTATTAGTTTTAGTAGTTCTAGTAATTTTAGTAGTTCTAGTAGTTCTAGTAGTTTTAGTAGCTATAGTAGTTCTATAAGTTCCAGTAATTCTAGTAGCTATAGTAGTTCTAGTAGTTCTAGTGGTTCTAGTAGTTCTAGTGGTTCTAGTAGCTATAGTAGTCCTAGTAGTTCTAGTGGTTATAGTAGCTATCGTAGTTCTAGTAGCTACAGTAGTTCTAGTGTAGTTCTAGTAGTTCTGGTAGTTCTAGTAGTTCTAGTAGTTCTAGTAGTTCAAGTAGTTCTTGTAGTTCTAGTAGCTATAGTAGTTCTAGTAGTTCTAGTAGTTCTAGTAGTTCTATTAGTTTTAGTAGCTATAGTAGTTCTAGTTCTAGCAGCTAAAGTAGTTTTAGTAGTTCTAGTAGTTCTAGTAGTTTTATTAGTTCTAGTAGTTCTAGTAGTTCTATTAGTTTTAATAGCTATTGTAGTTCTAGTTCTAGCAGCTAACGTAGTTTTAGTAGTTCTAGTAGTTCTAGTAGTTTTATTAGTTCTAGTAGTTCTAGTAGTTCTATATGAACTCGACTGAACTCAACTTTTAAATTTGCGATTCTCAACATTGCTTGCAGTGAATTGTAAAAGTTCAAACACGCGCCGAAACTTGTACTCTAAGATACCTGGGTTTCTTGTTAGGCAAAAGCTTTTTGGCGCGCAGTTTGAATTCAAATCTGTTTTTGGCGCGCTTTAAAAAATTCGAAAATAAAACTTTCTTTCACATGACATTCAGATAACACATAAAAATTGCGCCTTTTTCATTGCTTATGTATGTAACCGTCTCACAAAATTAGTTTTTGATAACAAGAAACCCTCACCGAGCTGTATAACCAATTGTCACAGGCCTAAAATAATTAAAAACATCCCATAATCATTTCCCGAGTGGTCTCATAATTGCTTATCATAAGAATAAATGAATTATGTACATACAGTCTCTGACGGACGAGTCAAACCTCCAAAGAGAGGGGAATTTCGTCAAAGAGAGGGGGATTGACAGTTTTCAAGCCATTTTACCTACACCTTAGGTAACAAATTATACTTTCTGAAAACGCCAAAGAGGGGGGAATTCCACTTTTCCCACACCTTCCCGTCCGCAAGTGTATACAGTCGAGAACACTGGCGGACGAGCTAATTTCCCAAAGGGAGGGGAATTTCATCAAAGAGGGGGGAATTGACAATTTTCAGGCCACTTTACCTATACCTTCGGAAACAAATTCTACCATTTGAAAATGCCAAAGAGGGGGGAATTCCACTTTTCCCACCCCTTCTCGTCCGCTAGTGGTCGAGAACGGGAAGTTCGTCTGTTGTTTGCTTGCCTTATCTATTTTGAGCAACGTTCTGCGAAAAAACCGGGTAGTTTTTTTCCAGTAGACAACTAAACTGTTTCCATTATCGGTCTATATTCGACTGGCGATGTTATGTCCCGGAATTATACAACCCATTCACACAGCACTCTGCATGACATAGTTACCAGGCTTGGGCTTTATCTTAGGTAGGCTTAGGCTTTACCTTACATAAGTAGGATTAGGCTTTACCTTTTATATGTACATAGGCTAGGCACTCACAACCCAATCACACAAAACATTTTGAAAACCTAAGTGCTCGCCAAAAGTTTGGAGTTTGCGTGCTTGAAAACAGTTCACAACAAATATTTTAAAATATTTTACTTAGACGATCGGCCTGTAACGCAATTTACGTATTACGCTCAGCACCAAACATCAGTATCCAATCCATTAGCGGACGAGAAGGGGAGGGAAAAGTGGAATTCCCCCCTCTTTGGCATTTTCAAAAAGTTGAACTTGTTCCCTAAGGTGTAGGTAAAATGGCCTAATTTCTGAAAAATTCCTTCCACTTTGACGAAATTCCAGTGCCTTTTGAGGTTCAGCTCGTTCGCCAGTGTCAGTAGCCCATCAATCAAAGATTCGGTCAAAATCGAGACATTTCCCAACAGACTGCATGAACGGAGAACTGTTCAGGCAGCGAGTTATTTTTCGGGTTACTGAACCGGTTCTCTTAATCTTACCGAAATCGAGTGTTTCCAGTCAGATGAGAATATGATAGGTGACGAACTGAATGGAGTCAGGCGCTCCTTTTCAGTTTGACAATCATAATAACACTGTTTCATCACAATTTAGGAAGCATGTGCTAAAGAGCACAGGAAAACAAATAATATAAATGTGTATAACGCATTAAATCACAAATCATCAAAAATGAATTAACCGATAATTTGACCGATAGTATAGGAAACGTTATCCCACAAGCTGGAAATAATGTTGGAAACGAGTTGACATTGCAGAGAAACCCATTCAGGTACAGTTCAATTCATATTAGTCTGTGTATAAGATACTGAAGAGACGAGAGGGCACGATAATAAGACTCAAAAGCTACAAAGTCTTAGCATGACGTGAAGTATGTACATATAACAAGCAAAAATATATATTTTAAGATAGAAAGAATTAATATATGTAATGAGAAAAAATTACTGTAAATCTAGTAAAAAGGGGTGTCAGTCTATATGATATCGAGACGTACACACTCACTCACTCACTCACTCACTCACTCACTCACTCACTCACTCACTCACTCACTCACTCACTCACTCACTCACTCACTCACTCACTCACTCACTCACTCACTCACTCACTCACTCACTCACTCACTCACTCACTCACTCACTCACTCACTCACTCACTCACTCACTCACTCACTCACTCACTCACTCACTCACTCACTCACTCACTCACTCACTCACTCACTCACTCACTCACTCACTCACTCACTCACTCACTCACTCACTCACTCACTCACTCACTCACTCACTCACTCATGTATGTACATGTACATATGTACGTCCTACAACCTAGACTGATAACAGTCTGTTGTGAACTGTCCCGGCTGCGATAGTTGTATTATCAAAATAATGCTCCGTTCCTGTCGAATGGTTCGGTTGAGATGAGGTTTCTTGTAATTGGTACTGCTACCATTAACGAACTGATTTCACTGGTTGACAGTAAAACCTTCAAAGGGAGGGGTATATTTCCAAAGAGGGGGATTTGGCAGGACTTAGATTTTTTTCACCTCATCTTAAGGAACAAACTATACTTTTCGAAACCGTCAGATAAGGGGAATTCCACTTTTCACTCCCCTTCTCGCCCGCTAGTGACTGATTGAGCGATTATTTATAGCAATGATACTTGTTTCTATTTACTGGTGATTTTTTTGTTTTAATTTACCATGTGCGTACGTACATACTTGATTATTACAGCCTATCCAGGGGTTCCTTAAAAGTTTAAATACAGTTTTTGGCGCGCTTTCAAACTTTTGCTATAATGGTTTGAACCTATTGTTCATGATTACGCGATTATGCGTTTATGAATAGACATAGTTTTTCATCTCTTTTTTACCAGTCTAAGTGTAACTTTGATTGTGTTCATCACTAAGCAATAACTTGTTTCCACAAGTTTAGTTTACTTTAGTTAAAAAGTCACCACAACTAAAAAGGCACTCTTAATGAAATTGCCACCTGTGTTTAGTAGTCTAGTCATAATACTGTTTAACTATCCCCAGTAGTGTAACCATTCCCTTGTCTTAAGCTGACGCTGAACCTTACCCTTTTTAATTTATTAGGTAATTAAACTTGAAATCACGTCATTCTTCAGACGACAGTGAGAACTGTTCATTTGTGATGGTGAACTGTTCATTTGTGATACAAACTGTTCATTTGTGATACAAACTGTTCATTTGTGATACAACCCATGAACTGTTCATTTGTGATACAAACTGTTCATTTGTGATACAAACTGTTCATTTGTGTTACAAACTGTTCATTTGTGATACAAACTGTTCATTTGTGATACAAACTGTTCATTTGTGATACAAACTGTTCATTTGTGTTACAAACTGTTCATTTGTGATACAAACTGTTCATTTGTGTTACAAACTGTTCATTTGTGATACAAACTGTTCATTTGTGATACAAACTGTTCATTTGTGATACAAACTGTTCATTTGTGATACAAACTGTTCATTTGTGTTACAACCCAACCGTGACTGATACCAATGGTTACCGTTCAAAAATA
Source organism: Daptonema setosum (assembly GCA_964036265.1). Lineage (NCBI taxonomy): Eukaryota > Metazoa > Nematoda > Chromadorea > Monhysterida > Xyalidae > Daptonema > Daptonema setosum. The sequence goes on along the minus strand of OZ038448.1, from coordinate 23,311,318 downwards.
TCATCATTACGAACGGCAATCAATTCGCTACCGATAATTTAATTTAGTTTTTTTTCATTTCAAAGTCATATATATCTATAAATGGACTATAACTATGTTTACATGACACAGAACAAAACAATCAGGCTTGTAATGTAGGTACGTACACCCCAAAACAAAAGCATCAATGGTGATATAGAAATTGAGATGGTTGGGGCATGAGCGGACACTAAATGAGATCAATGTTGTTGTTGTTGTTGTTGTTGTTGTTGTTGTTGTTGTTGTTGTTGTTGTTGTTGTTGTTGTTGTTGTTGTTGTTGTTGTTGTTGTTGTTGTTGTTGTTGTTGTTGTTGTTGTTGTTGTTGTTGTTGTTGTTGTTGTTGTTGTTGTTGTTGTTGTTGTTGTTGTTGTTGTTGTTGTTGTTGTTGTTGTAGTTGTTGTTGTTGTTGTCGTTGTTGTTGATGTTGTTGTTGCTGTTGTAGTTGCTGTTCAGTATCTAACCAAAAAATATGGCACATCCACCCACAAAGGTTTTTGGTGTTGCTGTTGTTTTTGATGATGATGATAGAAATGCAGTTGTTGTTGTTGTAGGGAGATTGCAATGGAAGACAACTTTTGGAAATTTTTCTGTACCACTATCGGCTTTACGTTATCGCATTGGAATTGGCCGGCTGCCGGTAGGAAACGGTGGTAGTGCAGGCAGAACTTCAACAGATTCCTATGAATCATGTCTTCCCGATCGATGCCTGCGTGAGTGAGTGGGTGAGTGAGTGAGTGAGTGAGTGAGTGAGTGAGTGAGTGAGTGAGTGGGTGAGTGAGTGAGTGAGTGAGTGAGTGAGTGAGTGAGTGAGTGAGTGAGTGAGTGAGTGAGTGAGTGAGTGAGTGAGTGAGTGAGTGAGTGAGTGAGTGAGTGAGTGAGTGAGTGAGTGAGTGAGTGAGTGAGTGAGTGAGTGAGTGAGTGAGTGAGTGAGTGAGTGAGTGAGTGAGTGAGTGAGTGAGTGAGTGAGTGAGTGAGTGAGTGAGTGAGTGAGTGAGTGAGTGAGTGAGTGAGTGAGTGAGTGAGTGAGTGAGTGAGTGAGTGAGTGAGTGAGTGAGTGAGTGAGTGAGTGAGTGAGTGAGTGAATGAGTGAGTGAGTGAGTGAGTTACAAACCTTGTATCGGGGCTGCTGGAATTTTATAGACACCTTCCAAAGCATTGATCGCGCTGACGGTCCCAAACAACGGATCGGATGTGACTACCCACACGAGCTGTACCAATGCAAACAGCAGGCAGACAAGTAGCAGCCACATTTTGATTGGATTGGTGGTATTAATAATGATGAGTGACTGATTGAAGTTGTTTCTGAAAGGCGGTTCTTTATGAGAAAAAAATCATGACATACAGTGTAAGAAGAAGTGAGAAAAACCATTTTGGCTTTCCAGTGAAGACCATACTGTATAACATAAACGTGGAAAAGTATATTGCACGTTTTAGAACAGACTGTGAAACATTACATATCTCGTCTTTTGAAACAAAAAAAAATCAAACACTAGAACATCCAGTTCAGGCACTCTTTACATACAGGGTGTCCCACTTAAAAGTTCCGGTGAGAATGTGCTCTCATTTTTGATAGGATTGACTTATTTAGAAATTTTTTGTGCCAGTTTGTAGACAGTTCTTGGCTATTTTGTTTCACGCTAAAAATTTTGAAAAAGCTGAATCACAGCAAATTTAAGGCCCAAATTTCAAAACCTCCTCATTTTCGCATTTTTCGCACATGTATTTCACTGATTTCGCTGCTACTGTTGTATCCTAAGACAACGATATTGCAAACAGAAGTTGATGTTTATAGGTAAAAACTAGTTTTTGATTGAATAAAATCCCAAGGCCAATAAAATGTATCATAATCCAGGCTTCTCAACATGACCAGTCGTCTCTGCATGGAGTCGGACTTGGCGTTACTTCATTCCACGCAAACAGGATAAACAGTTCATAATTTACAATATGGGTGCCCATTTTGCTAAATAGCGATTCAAAATTACAAATAAATCCAGAACTGAGCAACTTTGATTGTCCATACCTTAATCAATCAAATCCCATTGGTTGTCGACATTTTTCTTGAGTTGTTCAGGTGTGAACGACGCGCTCCAAAACCCAATGTTTCACGTTGTGCATTAGCCTGGCTGTTGTCACCCTGCCTGTCATTTGCTTGTGTGGCAGGATAAAACGCTCAGGTTTATTTGTTTAAAAGGTAATTTAACCTTTTTAATTCCATTATTGCGTCAATGAAACATGAAATGCTGAATATACTGCGCCTACGACCGCGGCAAAATGCGAAAATGAGGGGTTTTTGAGATTTGGCCCCCAAATTTGATGTGGTGCAGCTTTTTAAAATTTTTTAGCATCAAACAAAATAGCCAAGAATTGTCTACAAACTGGCGCAAAAATTTTCTAAATAAGTCAATTCTATCAAAAATGAGAGCATATTCTCACCGGAACTTTTAAGTGGGACACCCTGTATATACAGGGTGGCTCGAAAAAAACTTGTCGCGTTTGAGCAGTTATTGTGAAAGTTATGCATGAGCTGTGAGATTTCGGTAAAAAGCATCCGATTGGGCATGTTTCGGCCTACAAAATGATGTGCTACTGAAGTTTTATCTCTCGGTTCCTAATTGTTACATGCGTTTATAAAAAATCACCGAACTTCACATTAAGTAGACCTGTATAACGCTAACTAACAATTGTACATGAAATGTTTGATGCACTGGTGGACGAGCCAAACCTCTAAAGTGCGGGGAACTTTGTCAAAAAGGGAGGAATTAACTAAAATTAGGCCATTTCACCTACACCTTAATCAACAAACTCGATTTTTCAAAACGCCAAACAGGAGGAATTCCACTTTCCCCACCCCTTCTCGTCCGCTAGTGGTTTGATATGTATGTTTGTACATGTTTGATATGTACATATGTATGTTTGTACATATGTTTGATATGTACATATGTATGTTTGTACATATGTTTGATACATACATATGTATGTTTGTACATCACCTGAATGACCCTATAAGTAGTCGATGTTGTTCATATTTGGCCAATCAACTGCACATTTACCTTTCAAACTTTGACTCTCCAAACAAAGAGCCCTAGTAATCCACTTCCTCAGTTCACCCTTGATAAATTGTAATCGCAGTTTCCACGTCCTCTTTTCAATTCACAAACTTTGAATTGGCCAGCTAACGCACTCACTCACTCACTCACTCACTCACTCACTCACTCACTCACTCACTCACTCACTCACGCACTCGCTCACTCACTCACTCACGCACTCACTCACTCACTCACTCACTCACTCACTCAGAGCATTAATAATCGGTAAATTGAAGACAATGTAAAATAGGAGTGCCAAAAGCCAGTACATTGCTACAAATATCATCACGTATACGTCTGACAGACTTTTATAAAAAAATCTGGTCTGTAAAACTATCAGCAAACAAGAATCAGATTTTTTCGAACTTTGAATTATGACGGTTTAATTCATGAAATTCGAAAAAAAAGTTTTTTTTGGTTCGAAAATTACGAATCCCAGCTTCTGAGGTTTTTCTTTTAGAGTTGTCAAATCAAAATGATTTTTGAGATTATTTTAAAAATAAATTAAGTAATATTTAAGTAAAGGTTTTAAAAATTGTTGTAGTGGTGTTTCGACTAAATATTAAGACACCAATGTAGAAGTAGGGTCTTGAGGTAAGTAAGTAAGCTTTTATTCATCATATTAATCGCTTATCGCCACGAAATTGATTTTCCAAAAGTTATAACACTTAACACACAGTTTTATATTTGTAAACCATTTTTTCATCCGTGTTCCTTTTCCTATTCCAAAATTCGAAAAAATAGGTTTTTGAGTGTCGATAATCAGTCAAATCAGAGTTCTAGTCAAATCAGGGTTGTAATAGAAGCAAATAACTCTTCACTTATTATGACTTATGAAGTCATTGGTACTTCACCTGATTTGTCTTATAAGTAGTGGCTAATGTTTGTCATCAAAGCAATCAATTGGCCCAACCCACCTTTTTACTTCTTACACTGACTCATTCAGTTATTTCCAAACAAAGAGGCCTAATAACCGAGTTTCTCAATGAATTCTTGATCATTGTTTTCATACCACATTACTCGTATCCTCTTTTCAGACCACCAAAGCTTTGTATTGACCAACAGAAGCGTTAATAAGCGATAAACACCGTAAAAAGAGACGGCAAATAGAATTATGGGAGTGCCGAAAAAATAACTTCTTGACTTGCAGTAATGGCGAGCCTCATTCGTCATACCCAATAAAAAATTAAATAATACTTAAATTGTACTTAAATAATACTTAAAATAAATAATTTTTTTTAAATAAAAATGAAGAATAACACTACATCACATGATTATCTTTACTTCATCATGTATTCACATCAGGATTTGCTACTCAGTACAGATCTCGGAACTGTATGGAAGCAGCAGGGAAATTCACCGACCGAAAACTTAAGCAACTACATATGTGCAAATAACTTACGAAGTGAATGGAACATCAACTGATTAGCCATATAAGTAATGACGGTTGGTCGCCATCAAAGCAATCAACTGGCCACACTAGCGGATGAGAAGGGGTGGGAAAAGCAGAATTCCCCTCTCTTTGGCGTTTTCAAAAAGTAGAATTTTGTTCTTTAAAGTGTAGGTAAAACGGCCTGAAAACTTCCCATTCCCACTTCTTTGACGAAATCCCCCTCCCTATGGAGGATTAGCTCGTCCGCCAATGACTGGCCAGCTGTTGTTCGTCCTCGAAGCAATCAACTGGCCAGTGGCTCTGTTTTGTTATCAAACCAATCAATTGGCCAATCAACCACTTGTTTTCCGCTTATAACTGACTCATGCTGTTTTTTTTCAAACAACGAGGCCTAATAACCAAGTTCCTCAAAGTGTTCTTGGTCATTTTCTCACATCACATTAGGTGTACCGTCTTTTCAAACATTGAAGATAAAGCTGTGCATTGTCTAAATAAAGCGTTGATAAGACCGCACAAAAACATATGAAAACTAAATAAAGAAGTGTCAAATATTTTTTATAGTGATCCTGCTTTTAGTCCACTGATTGACTGGTGGGTTCCGATCCAAATCCCAAAAAATCACCTAGAATTGTTCCCAAACACGAAAGTTTATGTGCACGTACTTAGGTGGTGTAACCACTGAAATACCACCGCTGCACGGGCCTAGGGATAGGTAACCGGGGGGTTTACGGACAGTGAAACTATATGGAGTTGTATTTTTGGCGACAGAAAAATTTGGCGTATAGAAAAAATTATAGGGACAATTTTGGGGTGGGAATTTCGCGTCTCATCACTCGATGGTCAGCCAGTCCGTCAATAGTAAACAGGAGAAATAAAATGAAAGTTAAATTTCACAACACGAATAATATTTTCATTAATCCGTCATTTATTGAACTCAGGATAAGGTATTCCATATAAATCCCAGCTCTGTAAGGAAGCAGCAAGAAAGTAGCTGCGTAGGTATCCGAACTAGAAGCCGTTAACTAAAACATCGAGAAGTTGTTCACACAAACAACAAAGCTGACTTACGAAAGGATTGGAACATCAACTGAACGGCCCTATAAGTAGTCGCTGTTGTTCGTCATCAGAGCAATCAACTGGCCAATCAACAGTTTTTTCGTCAATCACTGACTTCAGTTATTTCTTTACAAAGAGGCCTAATAGCCAAGTTCCGCAAAATATTCTTGATCATTTTCTCAAAGAGAGGGGAACTGGGTCAAAGAGGGGGGAATCCGCAATTTTCAGGGCATTTTATCTACAAGTCAGAGAACAAATTCAAATTTTTTAAAACACCAAAGAGGGGGAAAATCCACTTTTCCCTCCACTTCTCGTCCGGTAGTACAACCCACATTACGATTATCGTCTTTTCAGACCACAAAGCTTTGAATTAGCCAACCAAAGCGTTAATAAGCGATAAACACCATTAATAAACATAAGTAATGTTCTACCTCGATTTTCGCTTTGGAGTTATGAATGGGTATCTAAAGTTAGAAGGTTCATTGAATTCGTCCAATTAGTACACGGCATCTAACAAGTTCATGAATCAGCTGCAAGAAAAACAAAAACCAGATCAATATGGGAGAACAGTTTGTGAATCTCAAGCCTATAGATAGCCCTTTTATTAATAGGTACGATGGTACACTAGCGGACGAGAAGGGGAGAGAAAAGCGAAATTTCCCCTTCTTTGGCCGTTTCAAAAAGTTGAATTTGTTCGCTAATATTACGGGGATTCTTCTGATGGCAGTCTAGTGTTGCCTCCCGCGTAATAGTAGGGTCCTACAAGCTTAATAGGTGCGAGCCCAAGCGACCGAATGACTCTACGTGAGCCAGCCAGGCATATATTCTGTGGGAAACATAGTTATTTACAAGAGTGTGGACGGTAATATTGAAAAGCAATAAGCACATGGATAAGCGAGTGAATACCTATATTATAATAGTAAAATAAAAAGCACACTATAGAAAACACCTTCGATGAGCGCTTGGAGCACACCCGTTAAGCGGGCTGCAAAACTAGCGAATACCCCAAGCACCCAACTTCACGACTATATATACTGACCAGTCACGGGTGCCACCGCGAAGGGCAACTGACCGGTCGGCATTTAGAGGAGTGAATGTTTAGTCTACTTAATAAAGCTTACGAATGGAAATAACGAGAACGCGATAAGCGCAATGTACAAAAGTTAATATGAAACTAGACTAATGTGGAACTGGTAATACATAAAATAGAATATACATGAGGGACCGTATAACAGAAATGATGAATACAATTAATGAAATCACTAAAGCAATCAATCAATCAATTAGTCAACCAATCAATCAAAAGCAGTCAGTCAAAACAATCAGTCAGTGCACAGCACAGTCACGATTCCCGTGACACTATCCAGTTCTTTGTTGAGACATCGCCCCGATGTCAGAAACGGTAGCAGTTAGTAATGTATATGCAGTCAAGCCAAGCATGTGTGGTAATGGTCAAAATCATGTGTATCAATGAATTGTGGGGATGATAGATCAATCCGACAGCGCGATGATGGTGTATGTCAACGGCGAGGGCACGTATGAGCGTGGATGTTGGTGTTTTGGACGTTGATAGTTCCAGATCAGAGTGATGATGAAGCGACGTGCCTGATTACCATTGCTGTGCAGTGTAGATAGTCATGCTGCAAGCGTGTGACCGAGAGACCAATTGACCGATACATGGACCGTTTGGGCGATGGCGGCGTGCGGCGGCGGTAGTGGATAGTGCCAAGAGGGAACCGAGAGCTGTGAACTGCAAATACACAATGAATTAATATGGTAAGTGAAACAAAGCAAATAAGTACAAAAATCGCTGGCTGACCCATTATTAGAATTTTTTACGAAAATTTGGTTTTACCCAGTAAGAGTATAGTTTTACAAATAAATGCAGTTTTGACGAGAACCAAGAGTAGATTAATTGAAATTGTTGAGAACCGATTGAATTTAGTTGTGACTAGGCGGTTGGTTTTTAAAAAAAATTGGCACATAAACAGGTGGTTATGGCCTTGGGTTTGAAAGCCTAACTACATTAGTGAGTTAGGTGATTAATGATTGATTAGTCGTTAGTTAACAAAGCGGCATGATCATGCAAACATAGTTATACAAATTTAAAGGGACATGGGCAAGACAAGAAATTTTAAGTGAGGCAAGCATGATCGGGATTCAATTGTTATACACGTATGGACAAAAATGATTAGTCAACTTAACCGGTGCATTCCACAAGTAAGGCAAGTAATAAGTGAATGATGTTTTTTTTTTTAATTTTGAGTTATTTTTTGTTAGGCAAGGATGGCAAACGAATTATGGAAATGGAAGGGATTGCCGCGTGGAGGACATTAGTAAGACAATGGGTATTAATCAACAAGGAATGACATTGTTAACGGGCATGAGTTTCGACAACACATAAATTGCACGGTATGATATGTTTCAGACAAATTATTGATGTTTTTTTTTGTTTTTTTTTTTGTTTTTTTTTTTGAGCACATGGATGAGTTAAAACGAGCACATGGATGAGTTAAAACGAGCACATGGATGAATTAAGACGAGGACATGGATGAGTTAAAACGAGCACATGGATGAGTTAAAACGAGGACATGGATGAGTTAAAACGAGCACATGGATGAGTTAAAACGAGCACATGGATGAATTAAGACGTTTTTTGTTTATCCGTTGGGTGCAAACGAGCGAACTGGACTCGACAGACATACTTACCGATTGATGTATTCCCAGGAGAAAATAAAACATTTTTTGGTTAAAGAAAGGTTTAAACAAGCGTTTATTTGGAAGCATGAGTTTCAGAAAAGCAGTTTTTTTTTGGGAAAGCTGTTGGGTTAACGGCGACGACGCTTCGGGAGTGTACAAAAGCGGGTGCGGGCTGAAAGTTAAAATCGATATGAGTGTTGAGGTTGTGAGAGGATTAAGACTTGAATGTCCACTTCTGCTCTACGGATTTGATGTTAAGCAATGGTTCCACGACTTGAAAGCGAACGTAGTAGTCATCTTTTGATTTTTGTGAAGGCGGTGTGAAAGCCGCCATCACCTGGGCCACATCATGATGTGTGACATCGGCTTGGATGGTTGCTTGACGCGACTCAATACGCTCAAGCAGTGAAAGCAAAGCATCGAAAGTGTTAGGTAACTCCGGGATGTACACCAAAGCCTGACGGAAAGCTGGAAGCAAACCCCGAATGAAGCAGTCAAGCAAAACACTCTCGGATGTGTTATCGGGATAAGCGCGTTTGAATAAGCGTCTCAGCGCATGACCGTACATGGCAACAGATTCGGCCTGCATTTGTCTGCGATCGTAGAAAGCTTTGGCTGCAATCGAAGCGCGTTCAGGCTTAGTGAAATCTGTAAGCAATCTTTGGTACACCAGCTGATAGTTATCCTTCGTAGCGTCTGGGTAAGCTCGGTATTTCTCTTCGGCCAACCCACGCAAAAACAGGCGAATGGCCTGGGCCTGTTTGTTCTCTGACATGCCCAACCCTGAAGTTATTTTGTCGAATCGAGGTAGAAATTCATTAATGTCGATCGAATCTGAACCCGAAAAGTGTCCGATCTCCTGCAGTTTGAATGAAAAAGCGTTGACCATATTGGTGTCTTGAAGCATTTCCTGCAAGTCGGCGGGGGCAACTGGTTGAACCATGACTGAAGAATTGAGAGAATTATTCAAAAAGCTGTTCTCATCTCTTAGTTGGGTGTTGGCGCGGCGCACAGCGCGAAGTTCGCGAAAGCACTCAGCGAGTTTGCGATTTAACTCGTTGGTTGTTTCCAGCGGAGCAGGTGCGGGCATAAGCAAAGCGAATGTTAATTAAAACTATAGATGCCGAATGTCAGAATACAAAGCAGTAAATGATTCGATGAGTTACTTATGAGCTATTAGTATCAAACCTGGGTTTGGACCCGTTCAAGCAATTGGGATTTGCTCAAGCGATGCGAAGCCGTCGTTAATATATCGACAGCGGTTGAAGTGCACGGCTCGTCCATTGGATCGGACAAAAGCGATTTACAGGTTTTACTGAAATATGATATTCCTGTGAAGCGAAATAATTATCAGCAGGGCGGAATTATTATCGAATGTTGGAAAATAAATTGATTTGATAATTGAATCTCAGAAGGATGGTGTAGTAACGAACGCTTTAAATGGTTGACCGTACATATTATATCAAAAGCTAGTAGACACAAACTAGTATATTAAAAGCTAGTATATCGACAGCTATTGGTGATCATCAAGCAAAAGCATTGAGAAACATCCTGGATGTTCATCAAGCGTTGGTGCTGGCTGGTTTATAATAAATGGTTGTTGAACGAATGATTGGTAAATGGAAAGCGTCCCGGTATTTATATGAAAGAGTGTATAGTCTTATCGGAATATCGGAATGTCAGTGACTTTTACTGGAAATTGAAATGTTTGGGTTATTTATGAAACAAAAATCCGTCTGGCATTTTGTAATGATGGATGTTAATAGATAACCCAGTTCGATAAGTGGTGTTGGAAAAATATTATGTTGAATTTCCGATGGGTGGACCTGAACTTTGTAAATGGCAACAGGGATGTTGGGACTATTCGAAACTTTTTGTAAAGATTCTGCGAACAGGAATTTATGCTAATCTGAAAACGGGTCAAATTATTGAAGGTTATGTGAATCATAGGTTATGTGATCGATGCGGGGCGGATCAGCGCGTGATGGGAGGTGGGGGAAGGGGAATTGTATGTGGAAAATACGTGATCGATACCTGAGACTGAACGTGCGTGACTTCTACTGGTACTGAATGAACACCTTTGTTGGTCAGGCAAAAAAACATGAGGGGGTCTGATATCAGAATGCGTAGCTAATGCATAAGAAACCAAACGAACATTGATCAAATGTTGGGGGAAGAACTCATGTTAACCAAAAAAAGATGATGGACCGCGGGGGAATGCTTAAGACTTAGGAGCACTGATTCGATGCTCAATAGATATGATCATCCGTCATCTTCCGGTCCGGGCTGACTCTCGATACTTCTCCGAAAATGGGAGGCTACCTGAAAACATGGGGATTTGCCATGGTATGAGCGTTCAAGCGTATGGGCGTTCAGCAAAAAAGGCGGGACGCGCCGGGAATCATATAAGCGGCCATCGGTGTTCCTTGGTTTTTTAACGTGCGAAAAACCGATGAAAAACGTTGATTTCATCACTTCTTCAAACCAGGGGAAAACAAAAGCAAAGCACCTGTGGAAAAATAAAAACTGGATGCACGTTTCTGGGTGTACGTTATCTCTCGCATGAAGTGTTGCAACAAGTCTTACATGCTGGAAACGATATATTTCACAAAGCAGGTCAGGAACGGGAGGGGGGGGGGGATAAAAACAAAAACGGGATACAAGCTTGCTTTCTGCCGCAACGATATCAAAAAAAGATATCGTTCGGAAATTTCGCGGATATTTCGGGTTTGTCCGCACTGCATTCGTAGGTTTTCTCGGTCAAGCAAGGTCTCAGATACATAAAATCTTAAAATTGTACCATTCCGTGTTTCGAAAGCAAATGTGGGTTGCCGTAAGCAACGAAATATTGAATGTAGTGTAATGCAGTGATCGAGCAAGTCAAATATTTTTAAAATATAGCAAGCACCTGTGTAGTAACAATAACGATGTTTAGAGATGACCCTGAAGCAAATTTTGCCTAAGTTAAAAAGTCACGAAAAATCGGGCATGACCCGTCTACTAGCGTATACACGTGTCGATCAAGCGATGTTGAATGAAAAAAGCAATTCCAAAATGTTAAAATTTCACATAAATTTTGGCATGACCCGTCTGCCATCGTATATCTGGCGTTCGGTGAAGCGACGTTGTTGAATGAGAAAAGCAAAAGCAAAATTTTCTATGTTAAAATTTCACATAAATTTTGGCATGACCCGTCTGCCATTGTACATCTGGCGTTTGGTGAAGCGACGTTGTTGAATGAGAAAAGCAAAAGCAAAATTTTCTATGTTAAAATTTTTGAAAAAAATCGGGCATGACCCGTCTGCCATCGTACATCTGGTGTTTGGTAAAGCGAGGTTGTGGTGGTTTAAACGGAATTTTTCCATGTTAAAATGTTTGAAAAAATCGGGCATGACCCGTCTGCCATCGTACATCTGGTGTTTGGTAAAGCGAGGTTGTGGTGGTTTAAGCGGAATTTTTCCATGTTAAAATGTTTGAAAAAATCGGGCATGACCCGTCTTAGAATGAACATTTTAAACAGCTAAACAGTTAGGCTAACAAAGTTCTTCCCATTTCGGCTGTCCATCAAGCATGGCGTGGCGGCATCGTCGGCATCGGCATCGGCATCGGAATAGTGTCAAAAACTTTTATAAAAAAAATTTACACGGATTCATAATTTTGAGTTGGGGAATTTTGTTATGAAGAAATTATTTTTCATAATTAGGGTGACTTGAACAAGCCATGAGTAAATTTTGAGACTTGAAAAGCACTATTTTGTTTGGTGAAAACAAGTGAATACATGCTGGAATTTGGTACATCAATGATTCATGTACATCAGCTGACTATTAGTATGATTATTACTTTTATGCAACGTCGAATATTTTGCTAAGCGAGATTGAAACTGGTGGGACGGCCCCCGCCAGACAGCATTCAATGAGCACGCGCTCAATAAATGTACGCCGGGCTGATAACGATTTGGCGAGAAAAAATAACAGCTTAGTCTAAGCTAGGAATTAAGCGCGTGGACGTAATATGAAGAACCGAATATTGCACACGTTTTATAAAATGACCATGATGAAACAAGCGAATGAATGTTGTTGGACTGCGATGAAGCTGCTTAACAAAATGTGGATTTTTTGGAAAAGTTTGTGTTTGAAAAAAAAGCTGGAAACTAGTTTAGAAAGTTTTGGTTTTTGTTAGTTCTCGTGAAAGAACAAGAAAGAAATAAGCTGACTACTAAGAATACATCTTCAATAGACATGAAAGCTAAGTTATGTACATCGTGCTGCGTAAATCGACTAATGCACCGCTGGTTGCACGAGCACGCGCAACATTAATACAAGCGTTAGCTGCTGTGCCTGGTCGGCGGCATAACCAGCGTGTAACGGGATAATGTACGTGTAAAAGCATGGCGCGATGCCTGTTGCATAATGGTATGCAACGTCGCTGCTAGCACTGATGTGTTGTTGTATGGATGCGATACGGATGGGTGCCGGTTCACCGGGTGTGCTCTCATGCCATACGAAGCACGGCGTGATGGTGGCTAGAGTGGGTGGCCCATCGCACTGTACACAGCGATGAAGCTTATACAACGCATACTGATGTATCATTATAGGCGCGATCATAGTGTGCTGCGAAGTATACCTCTGCGGGAAATGAAAGTAAAAATGTGAAATTCCATAAGCAGTCATAAATTTTCTTTTAAACACAGAAACGAAAAATGATTTAACACGGATCAAAAAACTATTTCCTCAAAAAAGCTTCATTGGTACTTGATTATGTGGATTCCATGTGAATATCGACCTTTCCACCAGATGTGTTTTCTGGAGAGATGATGTATCATATTACTGTGTTTTGCACTGGCATCCAAATTCCCAGGCCGAATCAATCCCTTAGTTGACTGATAAGCGATCTGAAAAACGGGGAAACGTGTTGCTAGATGAATAAGCTTTGAGTGGCGGTTGGTTGGGGAATTCTGAAAGAAGCTTAATAAATTGAATTTGGGTAGCTTGAGCAGTTAAAAGCAACTAATACACCTTTATAGGACATTTTCTGTAAGCGGGGATAAAGAGTCCTGATAAAAAAAATTTCGCTCTTCCGCTGCTAAATTGTGTTGCGATATCCGGAATAGACACAAATGATGGGATGAGAGATGATGTATTTGAACGGTGAATGAAAAAAGCGTTTTTTGGGTGGGTGGTTTCGGCGGATAGACATGACTGTTTGTGGAGAAAAAATTTTCCTTGGGAAAAAATCATTTTGTGATAAAGAAGCGGTTTTGATTTTACAAGCATTTGAATTCAAATAAAGCAGAATCAAGCGGTGTTTTCAGTTTTGGAAAAGCGGGTGAAAAGTAAGCGGTTGAAGCGGATCCGAGCGAACCAGGTAAACTGGAGGTGCTGTGAGACTCGTTGGAGCCTTCAATTATTACGGGGATTCTTCTGATGGCAGTCTAGTGTTGCCTCCCGCGTAATAGTAGGGTCCTACAAGCTTAATAGGTGCGAGCCCAAGCGACCGAATGACTCTACGTGAGCCAGCCAGGCATATATTCTGTGGGAAACATAGTTATTTACAAGAGTGTGGACGGTAATATTGAAAAGCAATAAGCACATGGATAAGCGAGTGAATACCTATATTATAATAGTAAAATAAAAAGCACACTATAGAAAACACCTTCGATGAGCGCTTGGAGCACACCCGTTAAGCGGGCTGCAAAACTAGCGAATACCCCAAGCACCCAACTTCACGACTATATATACTGACCAGTCACGGGTGCCACCGCGAAGGGCAACTGACCGGTCGGCATTTAGAGGAGTGAATGTTTAGTCTACTTAATAAAGCTTACGAATGGAAATAACGAGAACGCGATAAGCGCAATGTACAAAAGTTAATATGAAACTAGACTAATGTGGAACTGGTAATACATAAAATAGAATATACATGAGGGACCGTATAACAGAAATGATGAATACAATTAATGAAATCACTAAAGCAATCAATCAATCAATTAGTCAACCAATCAATCAAAAGCAGTCAGTCAAAACAATCAGTCAGTGCACAGCACAGTCACGATTCCCGTGACACTAAGGTGTATGTAAAACGGCCTAAAACTGGCGAATTCCCCCTCTTCGATGAAATTACCCTCCCTTTAGGAAAATAGCTCGTCCGTCAGTGTATCTAATTAGTTCATGGATCAGCAGCAATGAAAAACAAAAAACCAGATTAATATGGGAGAATAGTTTGTGAATCACATGCCTAAAGATAACCATTTTATTAATAGGTATTACATATAGTCGATTTTTTGGTTTACGGTTATTTAGGAACTTTTTGTGTGTAAAACTTTTCCTCAGCTTCAAAGTGCTGCTTTCGACCGCGCGATAGGAAACTCGGATCGGCGAAAAATCAACTCCATCGTGTAGAGCGTGTTCGAATTGACCTAGAAACGTCTTCAAAGTGCCGATAACCTTTTTAATGGAAACCGTATGGCGATCAGAAGCAGCAATTTAGGGGTGAGTGAGTGGTTTTACAAAAGAAAAAATTCCTAAAAAAAGTCGTAACCAAAAAATTCGATTATACTTATGTAGTATTATACTTAATTCACTATACTTCATTGTGGTTTGCGTAGGGTCGGTTACCACATATTTCAAGTAGCCGGATGATTTGAACTGAATTATTGGTTGCAAAATTAAAATAAAATGCGCAACCAAACTTAATTAAAACTGGCGGTCGAGCCTTACCTCCAAAGGGAGGGGTATTTTCCCAAAGAGGGGGGAATTGACAGG
>OZ038448.1:23233803-23293803 GCA_964036265.1 Daptonema setosum | reverse complement strand
GAGTGACTGAGTGAGTGAGTGAGTGAGTGAGTGAGTGAGTGAGTGATTGAGTGAGTGAGTGAGTGAGTGAGTGAGTGATTGAGTGAGTGAGTGAGTGAGTGAGTGAGTGAAGGAGTGAGTGAGTGAGTGAGTGAGTGAGTGAGTGAGTGAGTGACTGAGTGAGTGAGTGAGTGAGTGAGTGAGTGAGTGACTGAGTGAGTGAGTGAGTGAGTGAGTGAGTGAGTGAGTGAGTGAGTGAGTGAGTGAGTGAGTGAGTGATTGAGTGAGTGAGTGAGTGAGTGAGTGAGTGAGTGAGTGAAGGAGTGAGTGAGTGAGTGAGTGAGTGACTGCGTTCCATCCAGATCCCAGATCTGTGGGAACGCAGCATATCCAGTTGTGTAGATATCGGGAGTGAAAGCCATTAACTAAAACATCGGGAAAATGTTCACACAGCTGACTTACGAAGTGATCGGAACATCAACTGAACGGCCCTATAAGTAGTCGCTGTTGTCAATTGGCCAATCAACAGCTTTTTTTGTCAAACACTGACTTCAGTTATTCCCATACAAAGAGGCGACTTCAGTTATTTTTATATTCCATACAAATAAGCCTAATAACCGAGTTCCGCGAAGTATTCTAGAGCATTTACTAGCGGACGAGCCAAAAGGGAAGGGAACTGGGTCAAAGAGGGGGAATCCGCAATTTTCAGGGCATTTTATCTACACCTCAGGGAACAGATTAAAATTTTTTAAAACACCAAAGAGGGGGGAATTCCACTTTTCCTTCCACTTCTCGTCCGGTAGTACAACCCACATTACGATTATCGTCTTTTCAGACCACAAAGCTTTGAATTAGCCAACCAAAGCGTTAATAAGCGATAAAAACCATTAATAAACACAAGTAATGTTCTGCCCCGAAGTTTTCGCTTTGGATTGATGAATGGTTATCTAAAGTTAGGAGGTTCATTGAATTCGTCTAATTAGTACACGGGATCTAATCACTAGCGGACGAGAAGGGGAGGAAATTCCCCCATCTTTGGCGGTTTCGAAAAGTTGAATTTGTCTTCTAAGGTGTTATGTATGTAAAACGGCATGAAAACTGCGAATTCCCACTTCTTTGACGAAATTCCCCTCCCTTTGGGAAAATAGGTTGTCCGTCAATGTATCTAAATAGTTCATGGATCAGCTGCAATGAAAAACAAAAACCAGATCAATATGGGAGAATAGTTAGTGAATCACATGCCTAAAGATAACTCTTTCATTCATAGGTATTCCATAATTATTTATTAATTATATTGATGGCATTCACATCAATAGGTTTGCGTAGGATAGGCTTGCACATACTGTGAATGAGTGAGTGAGTGACTCATGAATGAGTGAGTGAGTGAGTGAGTGAGTATGAGTGAGTGAGTGAGTGAGTCAGGCTCCAGGGTCGGAACCAAGCCGAAGCCGGAGCCTTAATCGTATGGCTTAGAGTTTAACACCAAAATAGGAGAAAGGGTAGGGTTTGGCGTTTCCGCTGGGTAATTTCCCAACCCTTCCCTTTTTTATTGCAACTCATGAAGTATTTCAGTCCGTCTTTTTGGCCAAAATCAAATACATGGCAGAAAGTTATTCCTAAGCCTAAGCCTGATACATAGGCATGTAAGAAAACCGACGCCTAGGTCTGAATTGTCTTAAAGAGGGAAAATATACAAAATAGAAAAAGGGTAGCTTTTGTAATTCTGCGTGAGGCAGTGAGTGAGTGAGTGAGCGAGTGAGTGAGTGACTGAGCGAGTTAGTGAGTGAGTGATTGAGTGGATGAGTGAGTGAGTGACTGAGTGAATTGAACCGATTTGGTCACATCAACGGCGGTATTACATCTAAGCACTGGCGGACGAACCAATCATCCAAATGGAGGGAATTTTATCAAACAGGGGGAATTGACAGAAAAAAAGTTCATTTTACCCACGCCTTAGGGAAAAAAATCTGTTTTTTTGAAAACCCCAAAGAAGGGGAAATCCATTTTTTCCTCCCCTTCTCGTTCGCTAGTGAATCGAAGTCCTGTCGCCGACCTGCAACCTCCGTGTGCGGTCTGTGGAAGGCGAAGGCAGGCAGGCAGGCAGGCAGGCAGGCAGGCAGGCAGGCAGGCAGGCAGGCAGGCAGTCAGTCAGTCAGTCAGTCAGTCAGTCAGTCAGTCAGTCAGTCAGTCAGTCAGTCAGTCAGTCAGTCAGTCAGTCAGTCAGTCAGTCAGTCAGTCAGTCAGTCAGTCAGTCAGTCAGTCAGTCAGTCAGTCAGTCAGTCAGTCAGTCAGTCAGTCAGTCAGTCAGTCAGTCAGTCAGTCAGTCAGTCAGTCAGTCAGTCAGTCAGTCAGTCAGTCAGTCAGTCAGTCAGTCAGTCAGTCAGTCAGTCAGTCAGTCAGTCAGTCAGTCAGTCAGTCAGTCAGTCAGTCAGTCAGTCAGTCAGTCAGTCAGTCAGTCAGTCAGTCAGTCAGTCAGTCAGTCAGTCAGTCAGTCAGTCTGACTGACTTCAGTCAGTCAGTCAGTCAGTCAGTCAGTCAGTCAGTCAGTCAGTCAGTCAGTCAGTCAGTCAGTCAGTCAGTCAGTCAGTCAGTCAGTCAGTCAGTCAGTCAGTCAGTCAGTCAGTCAGTCAGTCAGTCAGTCAGTCAGTCAGTCAGTCAGTCAGTCAGTCAGTCAGTCAGTCAGTCAGTCAGTCAGTCAGTCAGTCAGTCAGTCAGTCAGTCAGTCAGTCAGTCAGTCAGTCAGTCAGTCAGTCAGTCAGTCAGTCAGTCAGTCAGTCAGTCAGTCAGTCAGTCAGTCAGTCAGTCAGTCAGTCAGTCAGTCAGTCAGTCAGTCAGTCAGTCAGTCAGTCAGTCAGTCAGTCAGTCAGTCAGTCAGTCAGTCAGTCAGTCAGTCAGTCAGTCAGTCAGTCAGTCAGTCAGTCAGTCAGTCAGTCAGTCAGTCAGTCAGTCAGTCAGTCAGTCAGTCAGTCAGTCAGTCAGTCAGTCAGTCAGTCAGTCAGTCAGTCAGTCAGTCAGTCAGTCAGTCAGTCAGTCAGTCAGTCAGTCAGTCAGTCAGTCAGTCAGTCAGTCAGTCAGTCAGTCAGTCAGTCAGTCAGTCAGTCAGTCAGTCAGTCAGTCAGTCAGTCAGTCAGTCAGTCAGTCAGTCAGTCAGTCAGTCAGTCAGTCAGTCAGTCAGTCAGTCAGTCAGTCAGTCAGTCAGTCAGTCAGTCAGTCAGTCAGTCAGTCAGTCAGTCAGTCAGTCAGTCAGTCAGTCAGTCAGTCAGTCAGTCAGTCAGTCAGTCAGTCAGTCAGTCAGTCAGTCAGTCAGTCAGTCAGTCAGTCAGTCAGTCAGTCAGTCAGTCAGTCAGTCAGTCAGTCAGTCAGTCAGTCAGTCAGTCAGTCAGTCAGTCAGTCAGTCAGTCAGTCAGTCAGTCAGTCAGTCAGTCAGTCAGTCAGTCAGTCAGTCAGTCAGTCAGTCAGTCAGTCAGTCAGTCAGTCAGTCAGTCAGTCAGTCAGTCAGTCAGTCAGTCAGTCAGTCAGTCAGTCAGTCACTCACGAAGTCCCATTGATACGAGGTAGCCAGCGGAACTTAGAGACAGCTCTCACCGGCCCTCTCGTACATACCAACGCCACATTTGTGACAGAGAATGTGGATTTTTTTGTTTTCTCAAGAATTCCCATTGATACGAGGTAACCCACAGTGAACTTTGAGGCAGTCACAGATAGGCATTCGTACCGACGCCACATTTTTGAAAGTGCTAATGTGGAACTTTTGTTTTCTTTTTAGATTGTGATTTTTTGTTCTGTTTTCTCACGAAGTCCCATTGACACGAGGTAGCCAGCTGAACTTTGTGACAGTTCTCACCGGCCCTCTCTTACCAACGCCACATTTGTGAGAGAGAATGTGGATTTTTTTGTTTTCTCAAGAGTTCCCATTGATACGAGGTAACCGACAGTGAACTTTGAGACAGTCACAGATAGGCATTCGCGCCAACGCCACATTTTTGAGAGTGAAAATGTGGAACTTTTGTTCTCTTCTTAGATTGTGATTTTTTGTTTTGTGACAGTTCTCACCGGCCCGCTCGTACCAAAGCAACATTTGTGAGAGATTATGTGGATTTTTTGTTTTCTCAAGAGTTCCCATTGATATGAGGTAACCGACAGTGAACTTTGAGACAGTCACAGATAGGCATTCGCACCAACGCCACATTTTTGAGAGTGAAAATGTGGAACTTTTGTTTTCTTTTTAGATTGTGATTTTTTGTTCTGTTTTCTCACGAAGTCATATTGACACGAGGTAGCCAGCTGAACTTTGAGACAGTTCTCACCGGCCCTCTCGTACATACCAACGCCACATTTATGAGAGAGAATGTGGATTTTTTTGTTTTCTCAAGAGTTCCCATTGATACGAGGTAACCGACAGTGAACTTCGAGACAGTCACAGATAGGCATTCGTACCAACGCCACAATTTTGAGAGTGAAAATGTGGAACTTTCGTTGTTTTTTTAGATTGTAATTCTTTGTTCTGTTTTCTCACGAAGTCCCATTGACACGAGGTAGCCAGCTGAACTTTGAGACAGTTCTCACCGGCCCTCTCGTACCAACGCCACATTTGGGAGAGAGAATGTGGATTTTTTTCTTTGCTCAGGAGTTCCCATTGATACGAGGTAACCGACAGTGAACTTTGAGACAGTCACAGATAGGCATTCGTACCAACGCCACATTTTTGAGAGTGAAAATGTGGAACTTTCGTTGTCTTTTTAGATTGTAATTCTTTGTTCTGTTTTCTCACGAAGTCCCATTGACACGAGGTAGCCAGCTGAACTTTGAGACAGTTCTCACCGGCCCTCTCGTACCAACGCCACATTTGTGAGAGAGAATGTGGATTTTTTTGTTTTCTCAAGAGTTCCCATTGATACGAGGTAACCGACAGTGAACTTTGAGACAGTCACAGATATGCATTCGTACCAACGCCACAATTTTGAGAGTGAAAATGTGGAACTTTTGTTGTTTTTTTAGATTGTAATTCTTTGTTCTGTTTTCTCACGAAGTCCCATTGACACGAGGTAGCCAGCTGAACTTTGAGACAGTTCTCACCGGCCCTCTCGTACCAACGCCACATTTGAGAGAGAGAATGTGGATTTTTTTATTTGCTCAAGAGTTCCCATTGATACGAGGTAACCCACAGTGAACTTTGAGACAGTCACAGGTAGGCATTCGTACAAACGCCACATTTTTGAGAGTGAAAATGTGGAACTGTTGTTTTCTTTTTAGATTGTGATTTTTTGTTCTGTTTTCTCACGAAGTCCCATTGACACGAGGTAGCCAGCTGAACTTTGAGACAGTTCTCACCGGCCCTCTCGTACCAACGCCACATTTGTGAGAGAGAATGTGGATTTTTTTGTTTTCTCAAAAGTTCCCATTGATACGAGGTAACCCACAGTGAACTTTGAGACAGTCACAGGTAGGCATTCGTACCAACGCCACATTTTTGAGAGTGAAAATGTGGAACTTTCGTTGTCTTTTTAGATTGTTATTCTTTGTTTTGTTTTCTCACGAAGTCCCATTGACACGAGGTAGCCAGCTGAACTTTGAGACAGTTCTCACCGGCCCTCTCGTACCAACGCCACATTTGGGAGAGAGAATGTGGATTTTTTTCTTTGCTCAGGAGTTCCCATTGATACGAGGTAACCGACAGTGAACTTTGAGACAGTCACAGATAGGCATTCGTACCAACGCCACATTTTTGAGAGTGAAAATGTGGAACTTTTGTTTTCTTTTTAGATTGTGATTTTTTTTGTTTTCTCACGAAGTCCCATTGACACGAGGTAGCCAGCTGAACTTTGAGACAGTTCTCACCGGCCCTCTCGTACCAACGCCACATTTGTGAGAGAGAATGTGGATTTTTTTGTTTTCTCAAGAGTTCCCATTGATACGAGGTAACCGACAGTGAACTTTGAGACAGTCACAGATATGCATTCGTACCAACGCCACAATTTTGAGAGTGAAAATGTGGAACTTTTGTTGTTTTTTTAGATTGTAATTCTTTGTTCTGTTTTCTCACGAAGTCCCATTGACACGAGGTAGCCAGCTGAACTTTGAGACAGTTCTCACCGGCCCTCTCGTACCAACGCCACATTTGAGAGAGAGAATGTGGATTTTTTTATTTGCTCAAGAGTTCCCATTGATACGAGGTAACCCACAGTGAACTTTGAGACAGTCACAGGTAGGCATTCGTACAAACGCCACATTTTTGAGAGTGAAAATGTGGAACTGTTGTTTTCTTTTTAGATTGTGATTTTTTGTTCTGTTTTCTCACGAAGTCCCATTGACACGAGGTAGCCAGCTGAACTTTGAGACAGTTCTCACCGGCCCTCTCGTACCAACGCCACATTTGTGAGAGAGAATGTGGATTTTTTTGTTTTCTCAAAAGTTCCCATTGATACGAGGTAACCCACAGTGAACTTTGAGACAGTCACAGGTAGGCATTCGTACCAACGCCACATTTTTGAGAGTGAAAATGTGGAACTTTCGTTGTCTTTTTAGATTGTAATTCTTTGTTTTGTTTTCTCACGAAGTCCCATTGACACGAGGTAGCCAGCTGAACTTTGAGACAGTTCTCACCGGCCCTCTCGTACCAACGCCACATTTGGGAGAGAGAATGTGGATTTTTTTCTTTGCTCAGGAGTTCCCATTGATACGAGGTAACCGACAGTGAACTTTGAGACAGTCACAGATAGGCATTCGTACCAACGCCACATTTTTGAGAGTGAAAATGTGGAACTTTTGTTTTCTTTTTAGATTGTGATTTTTTTTGTTTTCTCACGAAGTCCCATTGACACGAGGTAGCCAGCTGAACTTTGAGACAGTTCTCACCGGCCCTCTCGTACCAACGCCACATTTGTGAGAGAGAATGTGGATTTTTTTGTTTTCTCAAGAGTTCCCATTGATACGAGGTAACCGACAGTGAACTTTGAGACAGTCACAGATAGGCATTCGTACCAACGCCACAATTTTGAGAGTGAAAATGTGGAACTTTTGTTGTTTTTTTAGATTGTAATTCTTTGTTCTGTTTTCTCACGAAGTCCCATTGACACGAGGTAGCCAGCTGAACTTTGAGACAGTTCTCACCGGCCCTCTCGTACCAACGCCACATTTGGGAGAGAGAATGTGGATTTTTTTATTTGCTCAAGAGTTCCCATTGATACGAGGTAACCCACAGTGAACTTTGAGACAGTCACAGGTAGGCATTCATACCAACGCCACATTTTTGAGAGTGAAAATGTGGAACTGTTGTTTTCTTTTTAGATTGTGATTTTTTGTTCTGTTTTCTCACGAAGTCCCATTGACAAGAGGTAGCCAGCTGAACTTTGAGACAGTTCTCACCGGCCCTCTCGTACCAACGCCACATTTGTGAGAGAGAATGTGGATTTTTTTGTTTTCTCAAAATTTCCCATTGATACGAGGTAACCCACAGTGAACTTTGAGACAGTCACAGGTAGGCATTCGTACTAACGCCACATTTTTGAGAGTGAAAATGTGGAACTTTCGTTGTCTTTTTAGATTGTAATTCTTTGTTCTGTTTTCTCACGAAGTCCCATTGACACGAGGTAGCCAGCTGAACTTTGAGACAGTTCTCACCGGCCCTCTCGTACCAACGCCACATTTATGAGAGAGAATGTGGATTTTTTTCTTTGCTCAGGAGTTCCCATTGATACGAGGTAACCGACAGTGAACTTTGAGACAGTCACAGATAGGCATTCGTACCAACGCCACATTTTTGAGAGTGAAAATGTGGAACTTTTGTTTTCTTTTTAGATTGTGATTTTTTTGTTCTCTCACGAAGTCCCATTGACACGAGGAAGCCAGCTGAACTTTGAGACAGTTCTCACCGGCCCTCTCGTACCAACGCCACATTTGTGAGAGAGAATGTGGATTTTTTTGTTTTCTCAAGAGTTCCCATTGATACGAGGTAACCGACAGTGAACTTTGAGACAGTCACAGATAGGCATTCGTACCAACGCCACAATTTTGAGAGTGAAAATGTGGAACTTTTGTTGTTTTTTTAGATTGTAATTCTTTGTTCTGTTTTCTCACGAAGTCCCATTGACACGAGGTAGCCAGCTGAACTTTGAGACAGTTCTCACCGGCCCTCTCGTACCAACGCCACATTTGGGAGAGAGAATGTGGATTTTTTTATTTGCTCAAGAGTTCCCATTGATACGAGGTAACCCACAGTGAACTTTGAGACAAGTCACAGGTAGGCATTCGTACCAACGCCACATTTTTGAGAGTGAAAATGTGGAACTGTTGTTTTCTTTTTAGATTGTGATTTTTTGTTCTGTTTTCTTACGAAGTCCCATTGACACGAGGTAGCCAGCTGAACTTTGAGACAGTTCTCACCGGCCCTCTCGTGCCAACGCCACATTTGGGAGAGAGAATGTGGATTTTTTTATTTGCTCAAGAGTTCCCATTGATACGAGGTAACCCACAGTGAACTTTGAGACAGTCACAGGTAGGCATTCGTACCAACGCCACATTTTTGAGAGTGAAAATGTGGAACTGTTGTTTTCTTTTTAGATTGTGATTTTTTGTTCTGTTTTCTCACGAAGTCCCATTGACACGAGGTAGCCAGCTGAACTTTGTGACAGTTCTCACCGGCCCTCTCTTACCAACGCCACGTTTGTGAGAGAGAATGTGGATTTTTTTGTTTTCTCAAGAGTTCCCATTGATACGAGGTAACCGACAGTGAACTTTGAGACAGTCACAGATAGGCATTCGCACCAACGCCACATTTTTGAGAGTGAAAATGTGGAACTTTTGTTCTCTACTTAGATTGTGATTTTTTGTTCTGTTTTTTCACGAAGTCCAATTGACACGAGGTAGCCAGCTGAACTTTGAGACAGTTCTCACCGGCCCTCTCGTACCAACGCCACATTTGTGAGAAAGAATGTGGATTTTTTTGTTTTCTCAAGAGTTCCCATTGATACGAGGTAACCCACAGTGAACTTTGAGACAGTCACAGATAGGCATTCGTACCAACGCCACATTTTTGAGAGTGAAAATGTTGAACTTTTGTTGTCTTTTCAGATTGTAATTATTTGTTCTGTTTTCTCACGAAGTCCCATTGACACGAGGTAGCCAGCTGAACTTTGAGACAGTTCTCACCGGCCCTCTCGTACCAACGCCACATTTGGGAGAGAGAATGTGGATTTTTTTCTTTGCTCAGGAGTTCCCATTGATACGAGGTAACCGACAGTGAACTTTGAGACAGTCACAGATAGGCATTCGTACCAACGCCACATTTTTGAGAGTGAAAATGTGGAACTTTTGTTTTCTTTTTAGATTGTGATTTTTTTTGTTTTCTCACGAAGTCCCATTGACACGAGGTAGCCAGCTGAACTTTGAGACAGTTCTCACCGGCCCTCTCGTACCAACTCCACATTTGTGAGAGAGAATGTGGATTTTTTTGTTTTCTCAAGAGTTCCCATTGATACGAGGTAACCGATAGTGAACTTTGAGACAGTCACAGATAGGCATTCGTACCAACGCCACAATTTTGAGAGTGAAAATGTGGAACTTTTGTTGTTTTTTTAGATTGTAATTCTTCGTTCTGTTTTCTCACGAAGTCCCATTGACACGAGGTAGCCAGCTGAACTTTGAGACAGTTCTCACCGGCCCTCTCGTACCAACGCCACATTTGGGAGAGAGAATGTGGATTTTTTTATTTGCTCAAGAGTTCCCATTGATACGAGGTAACCCACAGTGAACTTTGAGACAGTCACAGGTAGGCATTCGTACCAACGCCACATTTTTGAGAGTGAAAATGTGGAACTGTTGTTTTCTTTTTAGATTGTGATTTTTTGTTCTGTTTTCTCACGAAGTCCCATTGACACGAGGTAGCCAGCTGAACTTTGAGACAGTTCTCACCGGCCCTCTCGTACCAACGCCACATTTGTGAGAGAGAATGTGGATTTTTTTGTTTTCTCAAAAGTTCCCATTGATACGAGGTAACCCACAGTGAACTTTGAGACAGTCACAGGTAGGCATTCGTATTAACGCCACATTTTTGAGAGTGAAAATGTGGAACTTTCGTTGTCTTTTTAGATTGTAATTCTTTGTTCTGTTTTCTCACGAAGTCCCATTGACACGAGGTAGCCAGCTGAACTTTGAGACAGTTCTCACCGGCCCTCTCGTACCAACGCCACATTTGAGAGAGAGAATGTGGATTTTTTTCTTTGCTCAGGAGTTCCCATTGATACGAGGTAACCGACAGTGAACTTTGAGACAGTCACAGATAGGCATTCGTACCAACGCCACATTTTTGAGAGTGAAAATGTGGAACTTTTGTTTTCTTTTTAGATTGTGATTTTTTTTGTTTTCTCACGAAGTCCCATTGACACGAGGTAGCCAGCTGAACTTTGAGACAGTTCTCACCGGCCCTCTCGTACCAACGTCACATTTGTGAGAGAGAATGTGGATTTTTTGTGTTTTCTCAAGAGTTCCCATTGATACGAGGTAACCGACAGTGAACTTTGAGACAGTCACAGATAGGCATTCGTACCAACGCCACATTTTTGAGAGTGAAAATGTGGAACTTTCGTTGTCTTTTTAGAATGTAATTCTTTGTTCTGTTTTCTCACGAAGTCCCATTGACACGAGGTAGCCAGCTGAACTTTGAGACAGTTCTCACCGGCCCTCTCGTACCAACGCCACATTTGGGAGAGAGAATGTGGATTTTTTTATTTGCTCAAGAGTTCCCATTGATACGAGGTAACCCACAGTGAACTTTGAGACAGTCACAGGTAGGCATTCGTACCAACGCCACATTTTTGAGAGTGAAAATGTGGAACTTTCGTTGTCTTTTTAGATTGTAATTCTTTGTTCTGTTTTCTCACGAAGTCCCATTGACACGAGGTAGCCAGCTGAACTTTGAGACAGTTCTCACCGGCCCTCTCGTACCAACGCCACATTTGGGAGAGAGAATGTGGATTTTTTTATTTGCTCAAGAGTTCCCATTGATACGAGGTAACCCACAGTGAACTTTGAGACAAGTCACAGGTAGGCATTCGTACCAACGCCACATTTTTGAGAGTGAAAATGTGGAACTGTTGTTTTCTTTTTAGATTGTGATTTTTTGTTCTGTTTTCTCACGAAGTCCCATTGACACGAGGTAGCCAGCTGAACTTTGAGACAGTTCTCACCGGCCCTCTCGTACCAACGCCACATTTGGGAGAGAGAATGTGGATTTTTTTATTTGCTCAAGAGTTCCCATTGATACGAGGTAACCCACAGTGAACTTTGAGACAGTCACAGGTAGGCATTCGTACCAACGCCACATTTTTGAGAGTGAAAATGTGGAAATGTTGTTTTCTTTTTAGATTGTGATTTTTTTTGTTTTCTCACGAAGTCCCATTGACACGGGGTAGCCAGCTGAACTTTGAGACAGTTCTCACCGGCCCTCTCGTACCAACGCCACATTTGTGAGAGAGAATGTGGATTTTTTTGTTTTCTCAAGAGTTCCCATTGATACGAGGTAACCGACAGTGAACTTTGAGACAGTCACAGATAGGCATTCGTACCAACGCCACAATTTTGAGAGTGAAAATGTGGAACTTTTGTTGTTTTTTCAGATTGTAATTCTTTGTTCTGTTTTCTCACGAAGTCCCATTGACACGAGGTAGCCAGCTGAACTTTGAGACAGTTCTCACTGGCCCTCTCGTACCAACGCCACATTTGGGAGAGAGAATGTGGATTTTTTTATTTGCTCAAGAGTTCCCATTGATAAGAGGTAACCCACAGTGAACTTTGAGACAGTCACAGGTAGGCATTCGTACCAACGCCACATTTTTGAGAGTGAAAATGTGGAACTGTTGTTTTCTTTTTAGATTGTGATTTTTTGTTCTGTTTTCTCACGAAGTCCCATTGACACGAGGTAGCCAGCTGAACTTTGAGACAGTTCTCCCCGGCCCTCTCGTACCAACGCCACATTTGTGAGAGAGAATGTGGATTTTTTTGTTTTCTCAAAAGTTCCCATTGACACGAGGTAACCCACAGTGAACTTTGAGACAGTCACAGGTAGGCATTCGTACCAACGCCACATTTTTGAGAGTGAAAATGTGGAACTTTCGTTGTCTTTTTAGATTGTAATTCTTTGTTCTGTTTTCTCACGAAGTCCCATTGACACGAGGTAGCCAGCTGAACTTTAAGACAGTTCTCACCGGCCCTCTCGTACCAACGCCACATTTGGGAGAGAGAATGTGGATTTTTTTCTTTGCTCAGGAGTTCCCATTGATACGAGGTAACCAACAGTGAACTTTGAGACAGTCACAGATAGGCATTCGTACCAACGCCACATTTTTGAGAGTGAAATGTGGAACTTTTGTTTTCTTTTTAGATTGTGATTTTTTTTGTTTTCTCACGAAGTCCCATTGACACGAGGAAGCCAGCTGAACTTTGAGACAGTTCTCACCGGCCCTCTCGTACCAACGCCACATTTGTGAGAGAGAATGTGGATTTTTTTGTTTTCTCAAGAGTTCCCATTGATACGAGGTAACCGACAGTGAACTTCGAGACAGTCACAGATAGGCATTCGTACCAACGCCACAATTTTGAGAGTGAAAATGTGGAACTTTCGTTGTTTTTTTAGATTGTAATTCTTTGTTCTGTTTTCTCACGAAGTCCCATTGACACGAGGTAGCCAGCTGAACTTTGAGACAGTTCTCACCGGCCCTCTCGTACCAACGCCACATTTGGGAGAGAGAATGTGAATTTTTTTCTTTGCTCAGGAGTTCCCATTGATACGAGGTAACCGACAGTGAACTTTGAGACAGTCACAGATAGGCATTCGTACCAACGCCACATTTTTGAGAGTGAAAATGTGGAACTTTCGTTGTCTTTTTAGATTGTAATTCTTTGTTCTGTTTTCTCACGAAGTCCCATTGACACGAGGTAGCCAGCTGAACTTTGAGACAGTTCTCACCGGCCCTCTCGTACCAACGCCACATTTGTGAGAGAGAATGTGGATTTTTTTGTTTTCTCAAGAGTTCCCATTGATACGAGGTAACCGACAGTGAACTTTGAGACAGTCACAGATATGCATTCGTACCAACGCCACAATTTTGAGAGTGAAAATGTGGAACTTTTGTTGTTTTTTTAGATTGTAATTCTTTGTTCTGTTTTCTCACGAAGTCCCATTGACACGAGGTAGCCAGCTGAACTTTGAGACAGTTCTCACCGGCCCTCTCGTACCAACGCCACATTTGAGAGAGAGAATGTGGATTTTTTTATTTGCTCAAGAGTTCCCATTGATACGAGGTAACCCACAGTGAACTTTGAGACAGTCACAGGTAGGCATTCGTACAAACGCCACATTTTTGAGAGTGAAAATGTGGAACTGTTGTTTTCTTTTTAGATTGTGATTTTTTGTTCTGTTTTCTCACGAAGTCCCATTGACACGAGGTAGCCAGCTGAACTTTGAGACAGTTCTCACCGGCCCTCTCGTACCAACGCCACATTTGTGAGAGAGAATGTGGATTTTTTTGTTTTCTCAAAAGTTCCCATTGATACGAGGTAACCCACAGTGAACTTTGAGACAGTCACAGGTAGGCATTCGTACCAACGCCACATTTTTGAGAGTGAAAATGTGGAACTTTCGTTGTCTTTTTAGATTGTAATTCTTTGTTTTGTTTTCTCACGAAGTCCCATTGACACGAGGTAGCCAGCTGAACTTTGAGACAGTTCTCACCGGCCCTCTCGTACCAACGCCACATTTGGGAGAGAGAATGTGGATTTTTTTCTTTGCTCAGGAGTTCCCATTGATACGAGGTAACCGACAGTGAACTTTGAGACAGTCACAGATAGGCATTCGTACCA
The DNA here is from genome assembly GCA_964036265.1 of Daptonema setosum. Lineage (NCBI taxonomy): Eukaryota > Metazoa > Nematoda > Chromadorea > Monhysterida > Xyalidae > Daptonema > Daptonema setosum. Next base: position 23,279,970 of record OZ038448.1, on the reverse strand, counting down.
ACGCCACATTTTTGAGAGTGAAAATGTGGAACTTTTGTTTTCTTTTTAGATTGTGATTTTTTTTGTTTTCTCACGAAGTCCCATTGACACGAGGTAGCCAGCTGAACTTTGAGACAGTTCTCACCGGCCCTCTCGTACCAACGCCACATTTGTGAGAGAGAATGTGGATTTTTTTGTTTTCTCAAGAGTTCCCATTGATACGAGGTAACCGATAGTGAACTTTGAGACAGTCACAGATAGGCATTCGTACCAACGCCACAATTTTGAGAGTGAAAATGTGGAACTTTTGTTGTTTTTTTAGATTGTAATTCTTTGTTCTGTTTTCTCACGAAGTCCCATTGACACGAGGTAGCCAGCTGAACTTTGAGACAGTTCTCACCGGCCCTCTCGTACCAACGCCACATTTGGGAGAGAGAATGTGGATTTTTTTATTTGCTCAAGAGTTCCCATTGATACGAGGTAACCCACAGTGAACTTTGAGACAGTCACAGGTAGGCATTCATACCAACGCCACATTTTTGAGAGTGAAAATGTGGAACTGTTGTTTTCTTTTTAGATTGTGATTTTTTTGTTCTGTTTTCTCACGAAGTCCCATTGACACGAGGTAGCCAGCTGAACTTTGAGACAGTTCTCACCGGCCCTCTCGTACCAACGCCACATTTGTGAGAGAGAATGTGGATTTTTTTGTTTTCTCAAAAGTTCCCATTGATACGAGGTAACCCACAGTGAACTATGAGAGAGTCACAGGTAGGCATTCGTACCAACGCCACATTTTTGAGAGTGAAAATGTGGAACTTTCGTTGTCTTTTTAGATTGTAATTCTTTGTTCTGTTTTCTCACGAAGTCCCATTGACACGAGGTAGCCAGCTGAACTTTGAGACAGTTCTCACCGGCCCTCTCGTACCAACGCCACATTTGGGAGAGAGAATGTGGATTTTTTTCTTTGCTCAGGAGTTCCCATTGATACGAGGTAACCGACAGTGAACTTTGAGACAGTCACAGATAGGCATTCGTCCCAACGCCACATTTTTGAGAGTGAAAATGTGGAGCTTTTGTTTTCTTTTTAGATTGTGATTTTTTTTGTTTTCTCACGAAGTCCCATTGACACGAGGTAGCCAGCTGAACTTTGAGACAGTTCTCACCGGCCCTCTCGTACCAACGCCACATTTGTGAGAGAGAATGTGGATTTTTTTGTTTTCTCAAGAGTTCCCATTGATACGAGGTAACCGACAGTGAACTTTGAGACAGTCACAGATAGGCATTCGTACCAACGCCACAATTTTGAGAGTGAAAATATGGAACTTTTGTTGTTTTTTTAGATTGTAATTCTTTGTTCTGTTTTCTCACAAAGTCCCATTGACACGAGGTAGCCAGCTGAACTTTGAGACAGTTCTCACCGGCCCTCTCGTACCAACGCCACATTTGTGAGAGAGAATGTGGATTTTTTTGTTTTCTCAAAAGTTCCCATTGATACGAGGTAACCCACAGTGAACTTTGAGACAGTCACAGATAGGCATTCGTACCAACGCCACAATTTTGAGAGTGAAAATGTGGAACTTTTGTTGTTTTTTTAGATTGTAATTCTTTGTTCTGTTTTCTCACGAAGTCCCATTGACACGAGGTAGCCAGCTGAACTTTGAGACAGTTCTCACCGGCCCTCTCGTACCAACGCCACATTTGGGAGAGAGAATGTGGATTTTTTTATTTGCTCAAGAGTTCCCATTGATACGAGGTAACCCACAGTGAACTTTGAGACAGTCACAGGTAGGCATTCGTACCAACGCCACATTTTTGAGAGTGAAAATGTGGAACTGTTGTTTTCTTTTTAGATTGTGATTTTTTGTTCTGTTTTCTCACGAAGTCCCATTGACACGAGGTAGCCAGCTGAACTTTGAGACAGTTCTCACCGGCCCTCTCGTACCAACGCCACATTTGTGAGAGAGAATGTGGATTTTTTTGTTTTCTCAAAAGTTCCCATTGATACGAGGTAACCCACAGTGAACTTTGAGACAGTCACAGGTAGGCATTCGTACCAACGCCACATTTTTGAGAGTGAAAATGTGGAACTTTCGTTGTCTTTTTAGATTGTAATTCTTTGTTTTGTTTTCTCACGAAGTCCCATTGACACGAGGTAGCCAGCTGAACTTTGAGACAGTTCTCACCGGCCCTCTCGTACCAACGCCACATTTGGGAGAGAGAATGTGGATTTTTTTCTTTGCTCAGGAGTTCCCATTGATACGAGGTAACCGACAGTGAACTTTGAGACAGTCACAGATAGGCATTCGTCCCAACGCCACATTTTTGAGAGTGAAAATGTGGAACTGTTGTTTTCTTTTTAGATTGTGATTTTTTTGTTCTGTTTTCTCACGAAGTCCCATTGACACGAGGTAGCCAGCTGAACTTTGAGACAGTTCTCACCGGCCCTCTCGTACCAACGCCACATTTGTGAGAGAGAATGTTGATTTTTTTGTTTTCTCAAAAGTTCCCATTGATACGAGGTAACCCACAGTGAACTTTGAGACAGTCACAGGTAGGCATTCGTACCAACGCCACAATTTTGAGAGTGAAAATGTGGAACTTTTGTTGTTTTTTTAGATTGTAATTCTTTGTTCTGTTTTCTCACGAAGTCCCATTGACACGAGGTAGCCAGCTGAACTTTGAGACAGTTCTCACCGGCCCTCTCGTACCAACGCCACATTTGGGAGAGAGAATGTGGATTTTTTTATTTGCTCAAGAGTTCCCATTGATACGAGGTAACCCACAGTGAACTTTGAGACAGTCACAGGTAGGCATTCGTACCAACGCCACATTTTTGAGAGTGAAAATGTGGAACTGTTGTTTTCTTTTTAGATTGTGATTTTTTGTTCTGTTTTCTCACGAAGTCCCATTGACACGAGGTAGCCAGCTGAACTTTGAGACAGTTCTCACCGGCCCTCTCGTACCAACGCCACATTTGTGAGAGAGAATGTGGATTTTTTTGTTTTCTCAAAAGTTCCCATTGATACGAGGTAACCCACAGTGAACTTTGAGACAGTCACAGGTAGGCATTCGTACCAACGCCACATTTTTGAGAGTGAAAATGTGGAACTTTCGTTGTCTTTTTAGATTGTAATTCTTTGTTTTGTTTTCTCACAAAGTCCCATTGACACGAGGTAGCCAGCTGAACTTTGAGACAGTTCTCACCGGCCCTCTCGTACCAACGCCACATTTGGGAGAGAGAATGTGGATTTTTTTCTTTGCTCAGGAGTTCCCATTGATACGAGGTAACCGACAGTGAACTTTGAGACAGTCACAGATAGGCATTCGTACCAACGCCACATTTTTGAGAGTGAAAATGTGGACCTTTTGTTTTCTTTTTAGATTGTGATTTTTTTTTTGTTTTCTCACGAAGTCCCATTGACACGAGGTAGCCAGCTGAACTTTGAGACAGTTCTCACCGGCCCTCTCGTACCAACGCCACATTTGTGAGAGAGAATGTGGATTTTTTTGTTTTCTCAAGAGTTCCCATTGATACGAGGTAACCGACAGTGAACTTTGAGACAGTCACAGATAGGCATTCGTACCAACGCCACAATTTTGAGAGTGAAAATGTGGAACTTTTGTTGTTTTTTTAGATTGTAATTCTTTGTTCTGTTTTTTCACGAAGTCCCATTGACACGAGGTAGCCAGCTGAACTTTGAGACAGTTCTCACCGGCCCTCTCGTACCAACGCCACATTTGGGAGAGAGAATGTGGATTTTTTTATTTGCTCAAGAGTTCCCATTGATACGAGGTAACCCACAGTGAACTTTGAGACAGTCACAGGTAGGCATTCATACGAACGCCACATTTTTGAGAGTGAAAATGTGGAACTGTTGTTTTCTTTTTAGATTGTGATTTTTTGTTCTGTTTTCTCACGAAGTCCCATTGACACGAGGTAGCCAGCTGAACTTTGAGACAGTTCTCACCGGCCCTCTCGTACCAACGCCACATTTGTGAGAGAGAATGTGGATTTTTTTGTTTTCTCAAAAGTTCCCATTGATACGAGGTAACCCACAGTGAACTATGAGACAGTCACAGGTAGGCATTCGTACCAACGCCACATTTTTGAGAGTGAAAATGTGGAACTTTCGTTGTCTTTTTAGATTGTAATTCTTTGTTTTGTTTTCTCACGAAGTCCCATTGACACGAGGTAGCCAGCTGAACTTTGAGACAGTTCTCACCGGCCCTCTCGTACCAACGCCACATTTGGGAGAGAGAATGTGGATTTTTTTCTTTGCTCAGGAGTTCCCAATGATACGAGGTAACCGACAGTGAACTTTGAGACAGTCACAGATAGGCATTCGTACCAACGCCACATTTTTGAGAGTGAAAATGTGGACCTTTTGTTTTCTTTTTAGATTGTGATTTTTTTTTGTTTTCTCACGAAGTCCCATTGACACGAGGTAGCCAGCTGAACTTTGAGACAGTTCTCACCGGCCCTCTCGTACCAACGCCACATTTGTGAGAGAGAATGTGGATTTTTTTGTTTTCTCAATAGTTCCCATTGATACGAGGTAACCGACAGTGAACTTTGAGACAGTCACAGATAGGCATTCGTACCAACGCCACAATTTTGAGAGTGAAAATGTGGAACTTTTGTTGTTTTTTTAGATTGTAATTCTTTGTTCTGTTTTCTCACGAAGTCCCATTGACACGAGGTAGCCAGCTGAACTTTGAGACAGTTCTCACCGGCCCTCTCGTACCAACGCCACATTTGGGAGAGAGAATGTGGATTTTTTTATTTGCTCAAGAGTTCCCATTGATACGAGGTAACCCACAGTGAACTTTGAGACAGTCACAGGTAGGCATTCATACCAACGCCACATTTTTGAGAGTGAAAATGTGGAACTGTTGTTTTCTTTTTAGATTGTGATTTTTTGTTCTGTTTTCTCACGAAGTCCCATTGACACGAGGTAGCCAGCTGAACTTTGAGACAGTTCTCACCGGCCCTCTCGTACCAACGCCACATTTGTGAGAGAGAATGTGGATTTTTTTGTTTTCTCAAAAGTTCCCATTGATACGAGGTAACCCACAGTGAACTATGAGACAGTCACAGGTAGGCATTCGTACCAACGCCACATTTTTGAGAGTGAAAATGTGGAACTTTCGTTGTCTTTTTAGATATTAATTCTTTGTTCTGTTTTCTCACGAAGTCCCATTGACACGAGGTAGCCAGCTGAACTTTGAGACAGTTCTCACCGGCCCTCTCGTACCAACGCCACATTTGGGAGAGAGAATGTGGATTTTTTTCTTTGCTCAGGAGTTCCCATTGATACGAGGTAACCGACAGTGAACTTTGAGACAGTCACAGATAGGCATTCGTACCAACGCCACATTTTTGAGAGTGAAAATGTGGAACTTTTGTTTTCTGTTTAGATTGTGATTTTTTTTTGTTTTCTCACGAAGTCCCATTGACACGAGGTAGCCAGCTGAACTTTGAGACAGTTCTCACCGGCCCTCTCGTACCAACGCCACATTTGTGAGAGAGAATGTGGATTTTTTTGTTTTCTCAAGAGTTCCCATTGATACGAGGTAACCGACAGTGAACTTTGAGACAGTCACAGATAGGCATTCGTACCAACGCCACAATTTTGAGAGTGAAAATGTGGAACTTTTGTTGTTTTTTTAGATTGTAATTCTTTGTTCTGTTTTCTCACGAAGTCCCATTGACACGAGGTAGCCAGCTGAACTTTGAGACAGTTCTCACCGGCCCTCTCGTACCAACGCCACATTTGTGAGAGAGAATGTGGATTTTTTTGTTTTCTCAAAAGTTCCCATTGATACGAGGTAACCCACAGTGAACTATGAGACAGTCACAGGTAGGCATTCGTACCAACGCCACATTTTTGAGAGTGAAAATGTGGAACTTTCGTTGTCTTTTTAGATATTAATTCTTTGTTCTGTTTTCTCACGAAGTCCCATTGACACGAGGTAGCCAGCTGAACATTGAGACAGTTCTCACCGGCCCTCTCGTACCAACGCCACATTTGTGAGAGAGAATGTGGATTTTTTTGTTTTCTCAAGAGTTCCCATTGATACGAGGTAACCCACAGTGAACTTTGAGACAGTCACAGGTAGGCATTCGTACCAACGCCACATTTTTGAGAGTGAAAATGTGGAACTTTCGTTGTCTTTTTAGATTGTAATTCTTTGTTCTGTTTTCTCACGAAGTCCCATTGACACGAGGTAGCCAGCTAAACTTTGAGACAGTTCTCACCGGCCCTCTCGTACCAACGCCACATTTGTGAGAAAGAATGTGGATTTTTTTGTTTTCTTTTTAGATTGTGATTTTTTGTTCTGTTTTCTGACGAAGTCATATTGACACGAGGTAGCCAGCTGAACTTTGAGACAGTTCTCACCGGCCCTCTCGTACCAACGCCACATTTGTGAGAGAGAATGTGGATTTTTTGTTTGCTCAAGAGTTCCCATTGATACGAGGTAACCGACAGTGAACCTTGAGACAGTCACAGATAGGCATTCGTACCAACGCCACATTTTTGAGAATGAAAATGTGGAACTTTTGTTTTCTTTTTAGATTGTGATTTTTTTTCTGTTTTCTCACGAAGTCCCATTGACACGAGGTAACCCACAGTTAACTTTGAGACAGTCACAGGTAGGCATTCGTACCAACGCCACATTTTTGAGAGTGAAAATGTGGAACTGTTGTTTTCTCTTCAGATTGTGATTTTTTGTTCTGTTTTCTCACGAAGTCCCATTGACACGAGGTAGCCAGCTGAACTTTGAGACAGTTCTCACCGGCCCTCTCGTACAAACGCCACATTTGTGAGAGAGAATGTGGATTTTTTTTTTGTTTTCTCAAGAGTTCCCATTGATACGAGGTAACCCACAGTGAACTTTGAGACAGTCACAGGTAGGCATTCGTACCAACGCCACATTTTTGAGAGTGAAAATGTGGAACTGTTGTTTTCTTTTTAGATTGTGATTTTTTGTTCTGTTTTCTCACGAAGTCCCATTGACACGCGGTAGCCAGCTGAACTTTGAGACAGTTCTCACCGGCCCTCTCGTACCAACGCCACATTTGTGAGAGAGAATGTGGATTTTTTTGTTTTCTCAAGAGTTTCCATTGATACGAGGTAACCGACAGTGAACTTTGAGACAGTCACAGATAGGCATTCGTACCAACGCCACATTTTTGAGAGTGAAAATGTGGAACTGTTGTTTTCTTTTTAGATTGTGATTTTTTGTTCGGTTTTCTCACGAAGTCCCATTGACATGAGGTAGCCAGCTGAACTTTGAGACAGTTTTCACCGGCCCTCTCGTACCAACGCCACATTTGTGAGAGAGAATGTGGATTTTTTGTTTGCTCAAGAGTTCCCATTGATACGAGGTAACCGACAGTGAACTTTGAGACAGTCACAGATAGGCATTCGTACCAACGCCACATTTTTGAGAATGAAAATGTGGAACTTTTGTTTTCTTTTTAGATTGTGATTTTTTTTTTCTGTTTTCTCACGAAGTCCCATTGACACGAGGTAGCCAGCTGAACTTTGAGACAGTTCTCACCGGCCCTCTAGTACCAACGCCACATTTGTGAGAGAGAATGTGGATTTTTTTGTTTTCTCAAGAGTTCCCATTGATACGAGGTAACCCACAGTGAACTTTGAGACAGTCACAGATAGGCATTCGTACCAACGCCACAATTTTGAGAGTGAAAATGTGGAACTTTTGTTGTCTTTTTAGATTGTAATTCTTTGTTCTGTTTTCTCACGAAGTCCCATTGACACGAGGTAGCCAGCTGAACTTTGAGACAGTTCTCACCGGCCCTCTCGTACCAACGCCACATTTGTGAGAGAGAATGTGGATTTTTTTGTTTTCTCAAGAGTTCCCATTGATACGAGGTAACCCACAGTGAACTTTGGGACAGTCACAGATAGGCATTCGTTCCAACGCCACATTTTTGAGAGTGAAAATGTGGAACTTTTGTTTTCTTTTAAGATTGTGAATTTTTTCTGTTTTCTCACGAAGTCCCATTGACACGAGGTAGCCAGCTGAACTTTGAGACAGTTCTCACCGGCCCTCTCGTACCAACGCCACATTTGGGAGAGAGAATGTGGAGTTTTTTGTTTGCTCAAGAGTTCCCATTGATACGAGGTAACCCACAGAGAACTTTGAGACAGTCACAGGTAGGCATTCGTACCAACGCCACATTTTTGAGAGTGAAAATGTGGAACTGTTGTTTTCTTTTTAGATTTTGATTTTTTTTCTGTTTTCTCACGAAGCCCCATTGAAACGAGGTAGCCAGCTGAACTTTGAGACAGTTCTCACCGGCCATCTCGTACCATCGCCACATTTGTGAGAGAGAATGTGGATTTTTTTTGTTTTCTCAAGAGTTCCCATTGATACGAGGTAACCCACAGAGAACTTTGAGACAGTCACAGGTAGGCATTCGTACCAACGCCACATTTTTGAGAGTGAAAATGTGGAACTGTTGTTTTCTTTTTTGATTGTGATTTTTTGTTCGGTTTTCTCACGAAGTCCCATTAACATGAGGTAGCCAGCTGAACTTTGAGACAGTTCTCACCGGCCCTCTCGTACCAACGACACATTTGGGAGAGAGAATGTGGATTTTTTTCTTTGCTCAGGAGTTCCCATTGATACGAGGTAACCGACAGTGAACTTTGAGACAGTCACAGATAGGCATTCGTACCAACGTCACATTTTTGAGAGTGAAAATGTGGAACTTTTGTTTTCTTTTTAGATTGTGATTTTTTTTCTGTTTTCTCACGAAGTCCCATTGACACGAGGTAGCCAGCTGAACTTTGAGACAGTTCTCACCGGCCCTCTAGTACCAACGCCACATTTGTGAGAGAGAATGTGGATTTTTTTGTTTTCTCAAGAGTTCCCATTGATACGAGGTAACCCACAGTGAACTTTGAGACAGTCACAGATAGGCATTCGTACCAACGCCACAATTTTGAGAGTGAAAATGTGGAACTTTTGTTGTCTTTTTAGATTGTAATTCTTTGTTCTGTTTTCTCACGAAGTCCCATTGACACGAGGTAGCCAGCTGAACTTTGAGACAGTTCTCACCGGCCCTCTCGTACCAACGCCACATTTGTGAGAGAGAATGTGGATTTTTTTGTTTTCTCAAGAGTTCCCATTGATACGAGGTAACCCACAGTGAACTTTGGGACAGTCACAGATAGACATTCGTTCCAACGCCACATTTTTGAGAGTGAAAATGTGGAACTTTTGTTTTCTTTTAAGATTGTGAATTTTTTCTGTTTTCTCACGAAGTCACATTGACACGAGGTAGCCAGCTGAACTTTGAGACAGTTCTCACCGGCCCTCTCGTACCAACGCCACATTTGGGAGAGAGAATGTGGAGTTTTTTGTTTGCTCAAGAGTTCCCATTGATACGAGGTAACCCACAGAGAACTTTGAGACAGTCACAGGTAGGCATTCGTACCAACGCCACATTTTTGAGAGTGAAAATGTGGAACTGTTGTTTTCTTTTTAGATTTTGATTTTTTTTCTGTTTTCTCACTAAGCCCCATTGAAACGAGGTAGCCAGCTGAACTTTGAGACAGTTCTCACCGGCCATCTCGTACCATCGCCACATTTGTGAGAGAGAATGTGGATTTTTTTTGTTTTCTCAAGAGTTCCCATTGATACGAGGTAACCCACAGAGAACTTTGAGACAGTCACAGGTAGGCATTCGTACCAACGCCACATTTTTGAGAGTGAAAATGTGGAACTGTTGTTTTCTTTTTTGATTGTGATTTTTTGTTCGGTTTTCTCACGAAGTCCCATTAACATGAGGTAGCCAGCTGAACTTTGAGACAGTTCTCACCGGCCCTCTCGTACCAACGACACATTTGGGAGAGAGAATGTGGATTTTTTTCTTTGCTCAGGAGTTCCCATTGATACGAGGTAACCGACAGTGAACTTTGAGACAGTCACAGATAGGCATTCGTACCAACGTCACATTTTTGAGAGTGAAAATGTGGAACTTTTGTTTTCTTTTTAGATTGTGATTTTTTTTCTGTTTTCTCACGAAGTCCCATTGACACGAGGTAGCCAGCTGAACTTTGAGACAGTTCTCACCGGCCCTCTAGTACCAACGCCACATTTGTGAGAGAGAATGTGGATTTTTTTGTTTTCTCAAGAGTTCCCATTGATACGAGGTAACCCACAGTGAACTTTGAGACAGTCACAGATAGGCATTCGTACCAACGCCACAATTTTGAGAGTGAAAATGTGGAACTTTTGTTGTCTTTTTAGATTGTAATTCTTTGTTCTGTTTTCTCACGAAGTCCCATTGACACGAGGTAGCCAGCTGAACTTTGAGACAGTTCTCACCGGCCCTCTCGTACCAACGCCACATTTGTGAGAGAGAATGTGGATTTTTTTGTTTTCTCAAGAGTTCCCATTGATACGAGGTAACCCACAGTGAACTTTGGGACAGTCACAGATAGACATTCGTTCCAACGCCACATTTTTGAGAGTGAAAATGTGGAACTTTTGTTTTCTTTTAAGATTGTGAATTTTTTCTGTTTTCTCACGAAGTGACATTGACACGAGGTAGCCAGCTGAACTTTGAGACAGTTCTCACCGGCCCTCTCGTACCAACGCCACATTTGGGAGAGAGAATGTGGAGTTTTTTGTTTGCTCAAGAGTTCCCATTGATACGAGGTAACCCACAGAGAACTTTGAGACAGTCACAGGTAGGCATTCGTACCAACGCCACATTTTTGAGAGTGAAAATGTGGAACTGTTGTTTTCTTTTTAGATTTTGATTTTTTTTCTGTTTTCTCACTAAGCCCCATTGAAACGAGGTAGCCAGCTGAACTTTGAGACAGTTCTCACCGGCCATCTCGTACCATCGCCACATTTGTGAGAGAGAATGTGGATTTTTTTTGTTTTCTCAAGAGTTCCCATTGATACGAGGTAACCCACAGAGAACTTTGAGACAGTCACAGGTAGGCATTCGTACCAACGCCACATTTTTGAGAGTGAAAATGTGGAACTGTTGTTTTCTTTTTTGATTGTGATTTTTTGTTCGGTTTTCTCACGAAGTCCCATTAACATGAGGTAGCCAGCTGAACTTTGAGACAGTTCTCACCGGCCCTCTCGTACCAACGCCACATTTGGGAGAGAGAATGTGGATTTTTTTCTTTGCTCAGGAGTTCCCATTGATACGAGGTAACCGACAGTGAACTTTGAGACAGTCACAGATAGGCATTCGTACCAACGCCACATTTTTGAGAGTGAAAATGTGGAACTTTTGTTTTCTTTTTAGATTGTGATTTTTTTGTTTTCTCACGAAGTCCCATTGACACGAGGTAGCCAGCTGAACCATGAGACAGTTCTCACCGGCCCTCTCGTACCAACGCCACATTTGTGAGAGAGAATGTGGATTTTTTTGTTTTCTCAAGAGTTCCCATTGATACGAGGTAACCGACAGTGAACTTTGAGACAGTCACAGATAGGCATTCGTACCAACGCCACAATTTTGAGAGTGAAAATGTGGAACTTTTGTTGTCTTTTTAGATTGTAATTCTTTGTTCTGTTTTCTGACGAAGTCCCATTGACACGAGGTAGCCAGCTGAACTTTGAGACAGTTCTCAACGGCCCTCTCGTACCAACGCCACATTTGTGAGAGAGAATGTGGATTTTTTTGTTCTCTCAAGAGTTCCCATTGATACGAGGTAACCCACAGTGAACTTTGAGACAGTCACAGATAGGCATTCGTACCAACGCCACATTTTTGAGAGTGAAAATGTGGAACTTTTGTTGTCTTTTTATATTGTAATTCTTTGTTTTGTTTTCTCACGAAGTCCCATTGACACGAGGTAGCCAGCTGAACTTTGAGACAGTTCTCACCGGCCCTCTCGTACCAACGTCACATTTGGGAGAGAGAATGTGGATTTTTTTGTTTGCTCAAGAGTTCCCATTGATACGAGGTAACCCACAGAGAACTTTGAGACAGTCACAGTTAGGCATTCGTACCAACGCCACATTTTTGAGAGTGAAAATGTGGAACTTTTGTTGTCTTTTTAGATTGTAGTTCTTTGTTCTGTTTTCTCACGAAGTCCCATTGACACGAGGTGGCCAGCTGAACTTTGAGACAGTTCTCACCGGCCCTCTCGTACCAACGCCACATTTGGGAGAGAGAATGTGGATTTTTTTGTTTGCTCAAGAGTTCCCATTGATACGAGGTAACCCACAGTGAACTTTGAGACAGTCTCAGATAGGCATTCGTACCAACGCCACATTTTTAAGAGTGAAAATGTGGAACTTTTGTTTTCTTTTTAGATTGTGATTTTTTGTTCTGTTTTCTCACGAAGTCCCATTGACACGAGGTAGCCAGCTGAACTTTGAGACAGTTCTCACCGGCCCTCTCGTACCAACGCCACATTTGTGAGAGAGAATGTGGATTTTTTTGTTTTCTCAAGAGTTCCCATTGATACGAGGTAACCGACAGTGAACTTTGAGACAGTCAGTCTTTAAACCACGAACTTAAAAAATCTTGGGCTATGCAACGACGGACGAGATGACGAACAATATCTGTTATGTACCTAATTTGAACCAGGTACATACCAGACATATAAAAAATAAAAATTTTTGACATAAATAGACTTTAAAAAATCAATTTTTTTGTTTTCGAAATTAATTCTCTAATCAAGTCAGCAAGATAACAATAATTTTACTGTTCTAATTTGTTGCAATGTATTTATATGTTCGTCTTATATAAAAACCAACGATGGATCGGGGTAAGGCAGGGGGTCAAATCCTCGGTGCATGGAGTTTTTTGCCAAACATGCAAATTTTGTGGGTTCTTTAGTTAAGGGTGCATATCCAGATTCAATTCTGAGATTCGAATGTCCCCAAAAAATCGAGTTTTTTAAGGTTATGATTTTTTACTGATTTCTTTATATTTATGTATATATCCTCTGACTTGTACTGTAGACATTTAAAAAAGCCATACATCAGGCACTGGCGGACGAGCCAAACCTCCAAAGGGAGGGGAATTTTTTCCAAAGAGGGGGGAATCGGCAGAAATTAGGTCATTTTACCTACACCTTAGGGAACAAACTCTACTTTGTGAAAATGCCAAAGAGGGGGAATTCCGCTTTTCCGACCCCTTCTCGTCCGTTAGTGCATACAGGTTGTCCCACTTAATATTCCGGTTTTGCTTTTGCGACACCTCTCGCGGTGTTCAACGGATTTCAAAATTTTCAGTAAAAAGGTATCTCCTCTTCAAAGTTCACTGTTATGTTCAATAAAATGCGACTATAACATAAGACAAAACAAAAATTTGTCCAAATTTTGAAAACAAAAACATTTCAGAACGATAAAAAAAACTCGAATCGGACAAAAATATTGGGATTTTACCATCGCTGTGTTGGCGACGAAAAACGTTCAAAACTGAAAATAGCCAAAATGACGCTGAACGGGTAAATGACTGCCTGTGTTATATCACTTAAAACTGTTCGAAAAAACAATGCATTCGTCACTAGCGGACGAGAAGGGGGGGGGGGGGAGGGGGGAGTGGAATTCACCCCTCGTTGTTGTTTCTAAGAGTCGAATTTGTTCTTCAAAGTGTTGGTAAATGATTTATTGTCTGCCAACCCCTCCCCCCTCTTTGGGGAGGTTTTCCCTCCCTTTGGAGAATTGGTTGGTCCGCCTGTGATGGCCGCCTGTGTTATATCACTCAACACCACTAGCAGACAAAAAGGGTGGGAAAAGTTAATCCCCCCCCCTCTTTAGCGTTTTCAAAAAGTTGAATTTGTTTTCTTAGGTGTAGGTCCAATAACCTATTTTATGCTAATTCCCACTCTTTGACGAAATTCCCCTCCCTTTGGAAGTTTGGCTCATCCACCAGTTCCAGTGCTCAACACTGTTCGAGAAAAAACAATGCATTCGGCGGTGGCGTTTGAACGGGAAACTGATCGCCCAATAATATGGGAATTTTTTCAAATTGGGTAAACTTGTGTGCTCTGTGAACATTATATTCAACAGAGCATTTGGAAAAATCAGTTTTTTTTCTAATAAAATAATGCAGAAAAACTGAAGTTCACCTTTTTTAGTCGCTATACTACATATAGCGGCTATAGTGATAGAGGCGGTGGTCAGGAACACTGCCGGACGAGCCAAACCTCCAAAAGGAGGTGCTATTTCGTCAAAGAGGGGGAATCGAAAGTTTTCAGGCCGTTTTGCCTACATTTAAGGGAACAAATTACACTTTTTAAAACCGGCCAAAGAATGGGGGAATTCCACTTTTCCCTCTCTTTCTCGTCCGCTAGTGGTTAGGAGAAAAGTCGAGTTCTCTCTCTTTGAGGAAACCTTATACGGGTAAATGAAGGAGTTTGAATACTGTATGTATTGTGATTTGTGTACAATGTACCACAATACCCATTATGATTGGCACACGTGTGCCAAGAATGACTGACGATTGAAAAATCATACATCGATTATTGGGTTCAGTTGGTAGTGTAACTGATATTTAGTCGAATTCACAGAAAATATCTTCCTGGCTCGAGCCCTGCACTCAACTGGATTTTACCGTATGTATCAAAATCGATCAAATGAAATATTTTGTAACATTTTTCACTGCGCATCTGTATACTTGGCCTTTTTATATTTATAAACCGCGTTTCCACATGTTTTGCAGGCCATGCCATGGGTTCTCGGCCTCGCAGTTTTAAACCATTTCTTATAATCAATTATGAGGCCTGTAGTTAGGCAGTTTAATCTGTGAGTTTTATTCAATGTAACCAGGATGTAACATTTGAAATAACGACATACTTTTCAAACATTAACATTTTTACCGGTGCTTTAATGATTTGTAAACACGATTGTTGCTCGAGTGAGTGAGTGAGTGAGTGAGTGAGTGAGTGAGTGAGTGAGTGAGTGAGTGAGTGAGTGAGTGAGTGAGTGAGTGAGTGAGTGAGTGAGTGAGTGAGTGAGTGAGTGAGTGAGTGAGTGAGTGAGTGAGTGAGTGAGTGAGTGAGTGAGTGAGTGAGTACGTATCGAGTCAGTAGCGAATGTACATAACTGTCATTTGACGTCAGTAATTCTTGATACTTCTTACGTATGACAAGAACAAAGATTTATCGTACAGTTCATTCAATCGAAAAAAAAACAAAAAATATATAGCATAAATTAATTAGCTAATCCGGACCGAAAATTACAGTTTCACAATACGTAAATTTCTCCCGGATTTCAGTAAAACACACTGACAGCCAATAATTTCGTGTATGAGTGAGCCAATGGGTTTAGAATTGGCTCGAAGTAAGTGGTAAACAAATTATACTGATTTTAGAGTGAACGAAACCGCATTCGGTATGTACTGTATGTGAGTCTCTATTTTTGTACATACAGTACATTTTTATATCAAGGGAACGGAGTAGCGTCCGTTCCTTGACAGCACACAAAGATGTAACCAGCTAAACGCACCGCTTCGGCGAAATCACGGAAATCTCACCTAGATCATACTCAGCGCCTATTGGTTGACCACGCCCCTAAGATAAAAATAACATTTAAACCAAAGCTTGAGGGCGTGATCAACCAATCAGCGCCGAGTGTTCTCCAGCTGGAGAAAGAACGGCTGTAGTCGCCAAAGTTCCGGGTAGCCGACCTCAGCTTCTTATCATGTGCATTACTGTACTTACTGTGATTACAGAGACACTGTTACTAAAGACTACTACTATTACTACTATTACTACTATTACTAAAAAACAGAAATAACATCGTGCAATATAATTATTTCTCTTATTTGTAAAAAAATGACGTACTGATAAATAAATGTTCCAAAGTGTAATTAAATATCGTTTTTTTCTCATTAATATCTGACTAAAAAGTCGGGCACGTTGCCCCAAAATGGCTTCGGACTGTGCGGTTGTTGCTGTTGTTGCTGTAGTTGCTGTCGCACGTTGAATTGATGTTGTTGTTGTTGTTGTTGTTGTTGTTGTTGTTGTTGTTGTTGTTGTTGTTGTTGTTGTTGTTGTTGTTGTTGTTGTTGTTGTTGTTGCTGTAGTTGCTGTCGCACGTTGAATTGATGTTGTTGTTGTTGTTGTTGTTGTTGTTGTTGTTGTTGTTGTTGTTGTTGTTGTTGTTGTTGTTGTTGTTGTTGCATTTGTGGCAAAGAGTGGGACGTTATTTTCTTGATGATGACGGTCTCAGGAGCAATGGGCTTTTCGAGCGCATAATTGGTTGGGATTTTGTCGAAAACCTGAATAAATGAACAGGTTGAGTGAGTGAGTGAGTGAATGAGTGAGTGAGTGAGTGAGTGAGTGAATGAGTGAGTGAGTGAGTGAGTGAGTGAGTGAGTGAGTGAGTGAGTGAGTGAGTGAATGAGTGAGTGAGTGAGTGAGTGAGTGAGTGAGAGTGAGTGAGTGAGTGAGTGAGTGAGTGAGTGAGTGAGTGAGTGAGTGAGTGAGTGAGTGAGTGAATGAGTGAGTGAGTGAGTGAGTGAGTGAGTGAGTGAGTGAGTGAGTGAGTGAGTGAGTGAGTGAGTGAGTGAGTGAGTGAGTGAGTGAGTGAGTGAGTGAGTGAGTGAGTGAGTGAGTGAGTGAGTGAGTGAGTGAGTGAGTGAGTGAGTGAGTGAGTGAGTGAGTGATTGAGTGAGTGAGCGAGTGAGTGAGTGAGTCACGCACCTGTTCTTGAGCAGAAGATAAAACACCGCTTATCAACTCACGGCAGTGATTCCTAGCTGAGAAAGGCAGCACACCACGGTAACTGAGGCAAAAATTGAGCAGGTTGACTTTCAGAACGTTCTCATTGCGATAACCTGAGATAAATACATATTGAGTGAGTGAGTGAATGAGTGAGTGAGTGAGTGAGTGAGTGAGTGAGTGAGTGAGTGAGTGAGTGAGTGAGTGAGTGAGTGAGTGAGTGAGTGAGTGAGTGAGTGAGTGAGTGAGTGAGTGAGTGAGTGAGTGAGTGAGTGAGTGAGTGAGTGAGTGAGTGAGTGAGTGAGTACCTTGAATCGGCGGCGGTTGATTGTGGTAGAATGTTTTCATAGCATTGATTGCGTCCGCGGCACCATGTAACGGCACTGATCTGACCAGACACACGAGCTGTACCATTACAAACAACGGACGAAAATTTCGACACATTTCGTTGGATTGTTTCGGTGGTCGGAGCGATGTGTGAATGAATGGAGTTTGGTCTGTATTTATGTTTGTGATGAATCATGTTGGAAAAAATATTTATGATTTCAAGGAGATGCAGGATTTCAGGCAACGCATGGAAAAGTTTTACATCTACATGATATTGATCGAAACCGTGGAGATTTTTTGCGCCCAATTTGAATTCGAAGCCAATTTTTTACGTACGTACTGTAGCAAAAGGAGTTTTCGAACCAACGTCTGGTTTCGAGGTGCGATTAGAACAACATTCGAACCTTGCGGCGTATTCTAGATGTGTACGATAACAGACGCAAAATGCCAAACCCCAAAAATTTTCCTAGAATTTTTCTAAAGGCCAAACTTATTTGTCACGAAAAAAGTATTCCAAATGAAGTTTTACTGTCCGTTAACCCCCGATTACCTATCGCGATACTGGCTTGTCCGAGCGGGAGCGAGGACAAGCGCGTTAGGCTCGCGCAGCGGTGGTATTTCAGTGGTTGCCAACATTTGTGTGCTCGCATAAAATTTCGTGTTGGAGAAAAATTCTAGGAACATTTTTGCGGTTTGGAAATTTGCGTAACAGACCCTTAAAACAGATTTTGCAACCTTGACCACATATACGTATTAACGTTTTAAGTTAGCTAGAATTAATATTATTATATTATATCGTATGTATTTATTATTACGTATTTCATGTTTATTACGTATAAAAATACAATCATCAACAATTTTTCGATATGAATAACTTTTCCATGATGCAGTCTGAGACTTTATATCAAGACTTTAATCGGGTTTTTAATGAGATACTAAATACTACTCCATGTGTGAGTGTGCGCTTCATTTGCGGTTGACTAAAGATTCGCCTCGTTTATCGTCAAAATACGATTAATCGAAGGACGAAAACTGGGAGCGATGTCGAAGATAGCGAAAAGTCATTGATATTAATTGGTAAGATGTCGTGAAATGTCATTAATACTTATTAATTAGAAAAATATCATAATACTGACTGTTGGTCATTCTGCGGGTGTGGTTGACATTATTGACCATTAATCGTGAAATTCAGCCTCCGGGCTATGATGAAGCGAGCACCTTGAAAGAGCACTGACTTGACTAGACATTCAGTTGATTAGGAAATTGACAAATCAATCGGAAAAATTTCGTTACTTCTCGTTAATCGTAAATGTTTTATTGACTATTAATGATAATTCTGTAATGCGCGGGGTTGTTGACTGACTTTATTGACCACTATCATGAAATTCAGCCTCCGCGCGGGAACCCCGATAACCTATCGTGAGGCTGGCTTGTCCGAGTGATAGCGAGGACAAGCGCGTTAGCACCGCGCGGAGCGCGGAGGTGGGATCCGTTTGAAAAATTAAGTAGTGGATCGAAAATACATACAATTTGAAAATTTCGATTCTCCAAAACACTTTTGTTATAAAAAAACTCGCAAATTACAGGTTTGGCAATTTTGGATTCTCAGAATAGTGCAGTTAGTAAACTCGCCTCCGGGCTAGAATGGGTCACACACCTTGAAAGAGCACTGAATTGACTAGACATTCAGTTGATTTAGAAATTGACAAATCCATCGGAAAAAATGTCGTTACTTCTCGTTAATCGTAAATGTTTTATTGACAATTAATGATAATTCTGTAATGCGCGGGGTTGTTGACTGACTTTATTAACCACTATAGGGTGGACAATTGGTTATTAGAATGGCCACAAAAAGGTAATCAGTCTTTCCCCTATAAATCTGAATCTTGGATTTTGTGCTCTATTTCGGATTTTGACGGAATTGAATGTTTCTGAAGAAAACAAAAAAAAATTTCTGTGAATCCAAAATCCAAAGTTAAAATTTTGGACTCACAGGAAATTCAATTTTTCTCTTTTTTCTTGTTTTTTACAAAAACGTTAAAATCTAAAAAAGACCCCAAAATCCAAGATTCAGTTTTATAGGGGAAACACTGGTTACCTTCTGTGGCCATTCTAATAACCAATTGTCCACCCTATATCATGACATTCACCCACTTTGAAAGCTTACAAACTGACCACACACTCAGTTGGTTAGGAAACATAATTTTTAGTTTTGTATTTGAGATCAAACTTGATTTCGACAACCCATTGGATGCGAGCGAGGCTAGTTTCTGCATGGGTGGTTTTGGGGCACTTCCTGAAGAAAATGAATCGGAATTGGAACGCGCCCCAGTTTCCTCGGTTTTTTTTCAATGTATCTTGTTAAGGAAAACTATTTCTATAGTTTCTTGTCAGGGTTTCCTGTTTACAAAAATTAGTTTCGTGAGTCGGTTACGCACGAATGCAATGAATCAAGCACAATTTTCGTAGGTTTTTTTTTAGTTTTTTTGAAAAAAAGAAGATTTAATGGCTCGAAATTTTGAAAGCGCGCCAAAAACAGATTTAAATTGAAAGTGCGCACCAAATTTGTTTTGGCTAACAAAAAACCCTGGATAGACTATATGGGCATGTTGCGCACTGAACAGTCCGCTTTTTGTCAAAATGTATTTTTTTGAAAATTTGAACGCGCGCCAAAAGTTATTCGAGCAAAATTAAATTTTGCCTATTAGACATGCAATACTAATCCTTATGAGGTTTGATGTAGACCTATACAAGAATTATTTACTGAAAGTTTGAAAAAAAAGTTCAGAAATTCGAACAATTAGTCAAATTTCACGTTTAGTCCCCTAATCAATTGCTATTGTAAAATCGAGTTCTTTCCCTAATGCCAACCATTTGCCGATCGGTTTTCTAGATTGAACCAAACAAGAGGACTCGTGAGAATTTCAATACATTCAGTTTATTTATAACCGGTAAACACCAACAATAAATTAAAGTGACAGCATTGAAGTGACAAGTAAAACATCATTCTAATCATTATTGATGATCGCTGATCCATTAGTCGGGGAACGCAAATGATGTTGAACTTCCCACACGCACTAACTCAATTCAATCACTCAACTGGTTCAAGACTCGGCAAACAAATCAGGATGTTACATTTATATTAATAAAAAAAGATATATAATGAAGCGAAGAAACAGCAGAACAAAAAAGCAGACAACAAGATTTTATAAATTAAATGATTTTTTTTGTTTTTTTTTGTTTTTCATTTATTAACAATTTTAATCTAATTGTAGATAGATTAGGACAAAAAACGTTTTGATGTCACATCAACTAAAAACAACGTGATCAACAAACTTACTGCACTCCATCATTATATAGAGAACACATGAATAAGTATGACAGTAAAGACACTGCCAGAACGAAAAATATTGGTTTGTTCCACCAGGATTCGAACCGGAAAAACTACAATTTCCCGAATCACAAATTTATCTCGAACACAAGTGAATAATTTCAATAAGGTGAAGTTGTGGAAAAAAGATTGAAGTCTTACGGCTTACGTCTTTTAATTCTAAATATCACGCAGACGGAAGCCTAACATCAAGTTGTTTACTTCCATGTTGTTGTCCAGGCTAAAAAATGAGTCAATACAATAACTCACTCACTCACTCACTCACTCACTCATTCACTCACTCACTCACTAACTCACTCACTCACTCACTCACTCACTCAATCACTCACTCACTCACTCACTCACTCACTCACTCACACACTCACTCACTCACTCACTCACTCACTCACTCACTCACTCACCCACTCACTCACTCACTCACTCACTCACTCACTTATTCACTCACTCACTCACTCACCGTCTGGTCCACCCGCACACGAACGCAATGACAACACGGGCCGTCATGAAGCCAAACTCAGTGAAGGAGAACACGCTCATGCCGCATAACAGACCCAGGGAGCCGCCAACCGTCGAGAGCAGCGAGGTGAGCTCAAAACATAAATCTTGAATAAGCAATAGTTCATTATCAAGTTAGAAAAAACGGCCGGCTCTCAAAATAAAGTCACCTACTGAAAGGAGAATGGTACACAGTACATGACAAAAGGGTGTGACAAAATCGCCGATTGTATGGCGACTGTGTGCGCAGCCACCGCAAGTGAGTCCTCGTCGCTGATTGGTTGGAAGCAAAAATATTAGCTGACGCTTCGGCGACTCTGACAAGTTCCCACGCTCCCAGCCAATCAGCGAATAGGAATCACTTGCTGAAGCTGAGCGCACAGTCGCCAATGCTTTAGCAATGTTGCCACATCTTTTTGTCATGTACTGTAGCTCCAACCGGCATCAAATCGCGTTCCACGTATCTCTTGTAGGTCAGCGAAGAGAGGTAAATCTCAATCACGGCGACCTGATATGTTTGGATAGCCTTTTTGACAATAAATTCCCAACCATTGTCGTCTTACTTAGATGAAGTATTTCAAAACAAGCACTCCAAGCTCAAAGGTTTGGTATGAATGTAGTAAAAGACACGAAAAGCCAAAAAAGTGCGAAAAAATTGCCAAAGCTATGACAACTGTGCGCACAGCTTCAGCTAGTAGGTCCTCTTTACTGATCGGCTGGGAGCATGGGACTCACCGAAGCTTCAGTCAGTATTTTCTCTTCTAACCATTCCGCGAAAAGAATCTACCAGCTGACGATACGCACACAGTTGCCATAGGTTCGGCATCTTTTGACTCTGTACTATTTCTAATATTCCGCACCTAAAAATGAGACCAGAACAAATGACTCAGTTAACCTGATCATTAAAATGCTGCGAACAACTGCGATTGTTGGTTGGACAACTGGCCACCTGTGATGTTATTCAAAGATCATAATCATAAAATAATTTAAATTACGGAGCATTGTGAACTAACAATCTCAGGTAGAGGCATCTTTGACACCTGCGCTGTGTAGAACAGACTCCTGAAAGTTAATATCTACGGTGATCGAACAACCAACTTAATAGTGTGAAGCTACCTTTGCAAAGTTGCTTGACCTTTCAAGTATACTTAATCAACTAAAATAGAGTAGCATTTTTTCATTTAAAATTTAATTTTCAAAACGTGTTGTCTGCTTTATAATGAGAACTTGTTATGTATGTATGTCAACTGTTCTGGTACCTCCAAATATTAACCCATGCTAATAAAACCGATTAAATAGTGATGTCCTGTATATGTATCTATCACTCACTCACTCACTCACTCACTCACTCACTCACTCACTCACTCACTCACTCACTCACTCACTCACTCACTCACTCACTCACTCACTCACTCACTCACTCACTCACTCACTCACTCACTCACTCACTCACTCACTCACTCACTCACTCACTCACGCACTCACTCACTCACTCACTAACTCACTCACTCACCAACTTACTCACTCACTCACTCGCTCACTCACTCACTCATTCGCTCACTCACTTACTCACTCACTCACTCACTCACTCACTTACTCACTCACTCACTCACTCACTCACTCACTCACTCACTCACTCACTCACTCACTCACTCACTCACTCACTCACTCACTCACTCACTCACTCACTCACTCACTCACTCACTCACTCACTCACTCACTCACTCACTCACTCACTCACTCACTCACTCACTCACTCACTCACGCACTCACGCACTTACTTATTCACTTACTCACTCACTAACTTACTCTCTCACTCCTTCACTCACTCACTGACTCACTCGCCCACTTAATCACTCACCTGCACGGTGCTGGACATGAACAATCGGACCACATGGACGGATCATTGTTGGTGGCGACGAAATCATTGATACATGTGCCTGCATCAAACACGTTTTAAAAAAAAAAATATGAGCTCCAGAAGCTTCCAATATCCAATACAGTAAGACGAAGATATGACAACTGTGCGCTCAGCTTCAGTTAGTGGGTCCTTTTCGCTGTTTGGATAGAGCTTGAGAAGTCAGGAGAGTCGCCAAAGCTGCAGTGTTTTTCCATCCCACCAAGGAGAGAAAAGGACGCACAGATTTCATAGCTTTCGTCACATCAGTTTGTCTTGTACAATAACCCATATGAGTCGTGTTTTAACTTCGCAGGTTTTCACTTTCATTCTTTTCGATTTAACTAAGATAGAAGAATTGTGTACCTAGAGTGAGAAGAGTCAAACATCGACTCGACTGGGGGAGAGAGAGGAAAATGTAGCTGCAAAACGCAGTTCTGCTTCCTGTTTGTGTTACTAAAAATATAATTTAGAATTTTGGCAAGAAATGAAATGCTGGGAAGAAATTAAGATTAGCATAGATCGGAGAACCACCAACGATCGGCAAGCGGGCAGATGGCTCGACCTTGCTTGATGGCGAATCGCGGGTCCTGACAGCCACATTTTGCGTAGAGTTCATTCTGGTAGCAGCTACGATAGCAGCCCTGCAAGAAGGGACATTAATAGAGTCGTTAAACAGGACAGAACGGAGTGACGCCTGTTTTCTGACAAATTTTCACAGACTGACTGCAAGTAACCAACATCCGGAGAATACGCTCCCGAATAGTAATAATGTTTCACGTCAGTTTTGGATGACGCGCAATCGTGCCACGGTGCACCCAACGCGTATGATTCAGCCTGAACGTACGCGATCGTGCAGGTGAGAATGAAAGTTGAGCATAATAAAATTATTACAGTACACAGGACATATATATGTGACGACATCGCTGAATCTAATGTAAGTGTCTGCCCAGCAGCAAGTCGCTGTTCGCTGATTGGCTGGGTGCGTAGGAGCCGGCGAAGCTTCGGCTATGGTTCAATCAGTACTCATATTGCGCTCACGCTTGCCATAGCCTCGACCATTTTTCACATATTTTTGTCCTGTACTGTAACCTTTTAGAACTAACTTTATCGACTGCTAAATACGTATCGTAACCGGGTGCCACCGTGTAGCTGACACTTTCCAGGAACACACCCTGCGTTTGATGGTGCACGTAGACACGGAAGCCGGCCTCCATCACCCACGGCAGATACTGATCGCCGATGACACGCATCGCCACTTTCAGACCTTTACTCAAAAAAATTTATTCTGTCAATCACAGAAAGCATAACAAACAAGTAAGGATGAACACGTTTACTTATGTACACTATATACCTACAGTACAAGACAAAAACATGTGGTGAAAACGCCGGTACTACGGCTAGTGTCTTTGCAGCTCCAGCGAGTTGGTCCGCTTGGTTAAAAGCGTAACTCTTAGCCGAAGCTTTGGTGACTCCGACGCTCCTAGCTAATCAGCGAAGCGGACCCACTTTCTGAAGTTGCGCAGACAATTGCCATTGTGTCGTCGACTTCAACACATATTTTTGTCATGTAATGTAGCTACATATGTATGTATGTTAATATATAGACTCACCGTTCGGTCGGCCGGCACGGCGACCCATGAACAATTTCGGATTATCCGCATGATTGAACGTAAAACATGCGCCAAGTGCCGGATCGTATGTGCGCTTGAAGTCGACGCTGCGTAAGTGAACCCAAGTTATATTTTTGTTGCATAACAACTTCGGAAATGAAGTACAGGACACAAAAATGTGACAAATTCACGAAAGGTATGGCAACTGTTCGCGCGGCTCCAGTTGTAAGCCCTCTCTACTGATTGGCTATGAGCGCGGTGTAAAGTAGTGAGTATTTTAGACTAATCTCGAATGTTCGTTGGGCTCATTTGGCTTCGTTTATCAGTGATCTATCGTTTCCGGGAACGGGATTCCCAACATTTACACCCATCTCGCACTTATACGCTTATTTATACCCAATTTGAATAAAGTTACATAACCAGGCCCTCGCGGAGAACTTGTCGGATTTCTTAATAATTTACAGCGGGAAATCGTGAGAAACGTTGAAGATTCAGCAAGTATAGTATTTTCGCTACCAACCAAACAGAGAAAATGAGCTACTAGCCACACTTAGTGATACGAGGAAACCAAAGGTTTCACCAACGGGATGTTCAAAGCTCGTTCCTCATACGTGGCCCAGTCGATAATGTTGTAGTCCCAGCTGGCCAGCAGTCCCTCCTCGGTAGTCAGCGCCGCTGCCAGGAACACGGAGCTGTCAAAACTGTTGCCGGGTGTGATCGCGGCCGCGGTAAACTAAGGTTATGGTAAAAAAAATTTATAAACATTTTTGACAAACATTTAGTGAACTAACGCTTTCGTTACCATATAAGCCTTGGATGTCACTCTCACTGAATGAATAGTTGTAAACGGAAGAAGGGGTCGGTGTTGCTGTTGTTGTTGTTGTTGTTGTTGTTGTAATCCCTGAATCGAATAAATTTTGTAGGCTAATTTTTATCACTCCAACCTAAGTGCAATCGCTCTACATACTTATTCTGGTCCATCAGGTTAAGAATGCCCAGACCATCACAACAGTACAGAATGAAAATGAGGGGAAAACTGACCTTAAAATCTCTATCCATGTCGAAGGAAAACAAAAAAGGTTAAGCCTAATTTCCGTCCACCAAATTCCATTAATTTTGAACTTCTACGAAGAATTCTGCCTTAATCAAAACTTTTAGTAAGTCTATGGATGAACTCCAGCCTAATGCGAGAGAGAACCGAATATACGTTTTGAAGAACGAACCACAAAACTCGGCAGGGTCATCAGCCTTACAGCAGGTCCCGCTCACCGTTTCCGCCGTGCATTGAATTCTGAAGTAAACAGTTATCTATGTCGTTTTGAGACGCAAAAAAGACGTCAATTAGGCGCAATGGCCGGATTCTCAATTTTAACTATAATCACACCCGAAAATTCCTCGGCTAAAACAATGAATTTGTTCTGCTATTAATTATTCGATTAACGCTTTTCAAAGCGTTCAGTAAACGTGAATGAAGTATGGTGTGCATGCATTAATACTGAATTTGTGAGTCTGACTGTGAGTGTGACTTGAAACTCAGGGGCAATGTTCTCAGGTTTCTGCCGTCGTCGGTAATTTTTTTTAGTTAACTTTTTTTCTGAACACACCGTCAATGGTATTGGTGCTTATTATTGACTTAATTGAAGAAGATTTTTCTTCAAAATCGGCTGAATAATGTATTTCATTGCCACACAGTACATGACAAAAAGATGTGACAACGTCACTGAAGCTATGGCAAAAGTGCGCACAGCTTCAGCAAGTGATCGTCTTCGCTGGTTGGTTAAACGCGTGAAACTTAGCCGAAGCTGCAGCGACTCCCACGCTCCCAGCCAGCGAAGAAGCTCCACTTGCTGAAGCTGCGCAACTTGCGTTCGTTAAATATTTGCGTCCTGTACTACAAGTTAGCAACTTACCGAGACGCTTCACCGGCCAATCCGTTCCACTGTACATAGTCGGGAAAACAATATTCCAGTTTACCATCGGGACAAATAATGTAGCCTTGCGAGCAACCACCTGCAATGCAATAGATTATCTGGATGGTTATTGGAATATCCCAGAAAGCGTTTCAGCGATCAATTGAGTTTCTCTCGTATTACAATAAGACCACTTTAAAGCCCGTTAGCTTAGGTAATCAGCAACTGCTGGGAATGCAAGGTAACGGTTATAGGGTTGCTAAGATGAGCATGAGAAAAAGCAACTTTGTCAAACCTCTGTCATGTACTGTACATACAAACCTCTTACGTAGGGCATCTGCGAGAAATTCCCTGAACCGAAGTAGCATTCGTTCGTTGGAAAACCGAGCGTCCGCCAATCGGCTGAAACTTTTTGTCACATATAATATCATTCGAGTATAAATAGATAAGGTTTGGAAAGTCAACTATTCCTCAGACAATTAGGAAACTCTATGACATAATTTTTGTCCTATTGTCGTGATCATTCAGTCATTCTGTTGGTAATTTATGCTCATGACATATACGTGAGGAGCAAAAATATTTCAGCTCAATTTTTTTTTCAAACCAGAAACTGGAGAACGCAAAACGTGGTTTCCGTGGTTTTGAGCATCAACGTATGTAGACTTCTGGCCATTTATGGTAGTATAGAGTTGGAAAATTCTGGTGAAAAATACGACTAACTGCAAAGAGGTGGAGTAAAATCGCAGCAAGCTAATTGATAAGATGATGGCGAGCAATATCGACGTGCTGGATGGAACACGAGATCGTCGGGGCACGTACGTAGCTGCACTTCCGGTGTGCCACAGCTGTGCCAGTATGTGTTATTGCACACGCCTGCAAGTCAGTCAGTCACTCAATGATTCAGAACCACAGATTTTTTGAAAGACTACAGTTTTTTTAGTAAAAACTTGGAAAACCAACCCGGACCAGTCGCATCTTAGGCAAGCGCTCTTGCGTTAAGCTACTGAGCCGATGCAATTTAGCTGCATATACATACCCGTCTATAACTGGCGTGCTACGCGCGCATGCTTTCTACAGCTCAATGCCTATGTATGCTTTAACACGTGCAGGGAGAATTAATGAGATATCCCTTGCGGGAACTCGCAGACAATACAACTTTGCATGGAATAGTAATGCTGCTCGAGAAAAATCAAAAATAAAAAAACTGTGGGGTTTATTATCATGCGTCACTCAGTGATCAGTCAGTCAGTCAATCATTCAGTTTGTGAGTCAGACAGTCACAGAAATGTAAAGAACAAGACACAAAGATGTGACCAAATCGACGAAGCTATGGCAAGTGCCTGTGCAGCTTCGGGAGTTGCCGAAGCTTCGGCTAGGATTTACGCCTTCAACGAATCAACAAAGAGGACTCGAGTGGCTCAATCTTGCCATGACTTCGGCAAATTTGTCACATCTTCTTGTCCTGTGCTGTACATTGATTACGCGAACTTTACGATGTTACTAAAATGCGGAACGCGCATATTAAGGTGAGCGAACCACAGAAAATACCACCGCTTCGCGGTTTTAACGGCCAGCATCAAGATACGTAATCGAGGGTTAACGGACCGTAAAAAATCATTTGGAATATTGTCCTCCCATGAAATCCACTCAGATTTCGCGAGTTGTTGTCCGCCTTCTAGTTGACAAGTATTTTTTAGAAAGTTACTAGAACGATTCTTGGTAAACTACGTTGCTGAAATGAAAATGATTGTTTTATAGAAATGATGGTTTTTGTTACCTGAAAAAGTCAGTCGGAAAATAATCTGCAGTTTCAGACGGTTGATTAAATTACAAAGCAAAAAATACCAACCCAAACTGGCGGGCATGTCAAGTCCGTTCTGCGAGGGGTTCTGAACGCAATAATCAGGCGGGGATTGACCATTGATTTGGACAAACCATAAGGCTATTGCCAATACACGAGGAACAGCCCCCATTGCCGCTGTTCGGTTTTACTGAAATGTTTACTGAAAAATGAAGACATCATATTTTTCTGAAACATTTTACGAAACGTTTGGCGAGTAGAATAGATTACATATGATTTTCCTATGCGAAATTTTACTCAGTGATTAAAAAGAAATTTCTAATAAACAAGTAAACAATAATAGTGATTTTTTATTTTCTAGCTTTTATGTGCAACGAGTGAAATTATATGTAAAGGTAACACAATGACATTTTAAATAGTAAGTCGTATAAATTATAATTTTAATATTCCAAGTCTAATTGTGTATATATTCCAAATTTTTTGAAAGCATTATTCCAAAAAAATAGTTGGCTGATAGGAAAATGGTTTCGCTTTTATTTAAAATCCACTATTTCAACTTAAAAACCCTCTAGTTTTAGTTTTGTTTTATGAAGTCGCATAAGAAAGTGTGAAAATCGTGTTTTTTTTGCGAAGAGGTCATCGAAATGCATGGGATATAGTGTTTTAAAACTGTAAACAGAGTATTTCAGTTTATCAATAATTGGAATGCAACAAATAACAACTAGTCCATAATGTAGTTTCCAAAACTTAGAAATTCGTTATCCGTTAGGAACGTTTGGGGAAACCAAAAATACCGTTTTTTTCACTCAAAAAACATGACTTGTTAAGATTTTCTCCTGTAACTTGAGGGCAACTTTTTAAAACAAGACCAAAATTTCTAGGGATTTTAAGCTTAACTACATTCAAGTGAGAACAAGAACAATTGAATCGGTTGTTAACTCACTCACTCACTCACTCACTCACTCACTCACTCACTCACTCACTCACTCACTCACTCACTCACTCACTCACTCACTCACTCACTCACTCACTCATTCACTCACTCACTCACTCACTCACTCACTCACTCACTCACTCACTCACTCACTCACTCACTCACTCACTCACTCACTCACTCACTCACTCACTCACTCACTCACTCACTCACTCACTTACTCACTCACTCACTCACTCTCTCACTCACTCACTCACTCACTCACTCACTCACTCACCCAGTCCAGCTTACCGCTTATTTCAGCATAATCAATCACTGGCGAAGCTAAACCTCTAATGGGAGGGGAACTTCAAAAAGGGGGAATGGGCTATTTTCATGTCATTTTACCTATACCTTAGGGAACAAACTCTACTTTTTGAAAACTCCAAAGAGGGGAAATTCCACTTTTCCCACCCCTTCTCGTCCGCTGATGTAATCAATAAACCCGAACATTTCACACAAAAGATTACTCCAACAAAAGAACACCAGATTTCTAAGATTTACCGACGGGTAACGGTAAATGGTAAAGGTACTGGTACTGGTAAAACCACTTTCTTAGATTTACCAATCCGGTATTCTGATTTTACCGTTTTTTTTGCATTTACCAGTTGCCAATTACCAATTTGGTTTCCAAGATGCACCGGTAAAGTCGATTTTACCAGAAATTTTTACCTTACCCTCCGAGCAGGGTAATATAATCTGGTAATTTGTGACTGTTAAGATAACTGTTAATTTGTCCAAATTTTTTTGCAGAAACAGTTCATTACAGGAAAAGTAAATTTCATTTACCCTGAAAAAGTACCAGGGTAAAAATACTCATGTTTTCTGGTTATTTTTTACCAATTACTTTTACCTTAGCAGTCGGTAAATCTTAGAAATTGTTCCCAGAAACCCAGTTCCAGTGGCCGACGAGTGACACCTTCAAAGGTAGGGGAATTTACCCAAAGAGGGGAGGAATTGACAATAATTGAGCCATTTTACCAACACGTTAAGGAAGAACAAACTGTACTTTTCAAAATTGCTAAACAGGGGGAATTCTACTTTTCCCGTCCCTTCGCGTCCGAGCGTCCGCTCAAGTGAAAAATTGACAACTTTAGGGCAACTTCATAAAACAAGACCAAAATTTTAAGGGATTTTAAGTAAAACTATTGACTTTCAAATGAGAACAAAAACGATTCAATAGATTGATTGCAGCTTCAGTTATTAACGTTCGAAATCGTTTGGTTTTTTACACATTTTTACGTATTTACTTCAGAAGCAGCTTATCGGAAAAAGTTCATCGTTTCAAAATAAGTGAATCCAATTGTGGTTGTATGTGCTTGCTCTATCATCTGACGGAAGGTGTCAGTCTTTGTAACAATGGAAGTGAAAAATCATTAGCGAAATAATTTTTTTTACTCAATTGCACGTTCTGTTGACATATTCCTGCACATTACTCCGGTCACTCACTCACTCACTCACTCACTCACTAACTCACTCACTCACTCACTCACTCACTCACTCACTCACTCACTCACTCACTCACTCACTCACTCACTCACTCAATCACTCACTCAAACACTCACTCACTCACTCACTCACTCACTCACTCACTCACTCACTCACTCACTCACTCACTCACTCACTCACTCACTCACTCACTCACTTACTCACCGCACTCACACCACCCACTAACTTACCGCACTCACCGCACTTACTCACCGCACCCATCAACTCACTCACTCACTCACTCTCTCACTCACTCACTCACTCACTCACTCACTCACTCACTCACTCTCTCAGAATTTCATAAAAACATACAAACATTTGTTTATGTTGATATGATTGATCTTTGTTTGTCGAAAACCAGTAATAGCAGTAACTTTCAAACATTCAACTTCAAAAAACAAACTATTTTAAACAAACGAAAATAACATAAACACACAGTATGTATGTACATAAATATTTACACTAAACGGAACTAAAAATGCCCTGAAGGCATGGGTTCCCTAGTATATCCATATAGTACTTATGAAACAACATCAGAACTGCTTTTCTGTGGTTTTAAGTAGTATCCAAAGTATCAGCAAAAATCTCATGGACGCTTGAAATCAAAGTTTTGTACTCATTTGTTATCAATTCATCAGGTCAGTTATTTGCGTCAATAAAGATTCAGAAATAATATTTTGGACAAAGAAATTCTCACACCATATTTGGATAACATTGCATTTTTAAGTCATTGCATGTTGGCACGACCCTCGTAACGGTAGGAAGAGATGTTTGATTGCAAGAAAGTCGAATCAAGTTAAATTTCAGATTCCAATCATTCTCGATCGTTCAATAAGTGGTAACAGGATAAGCTCAAAATCCATTATCCAGGCAAAAATCCCAACTCTATTTATCGGTCTGAATCAGCATCGGATCAAAATGTTACGAATTCTCGGTCTGTCTTTTGTATTGGTACAGCTCATGGGTCTAGCCCAACCCATGCCATCATTTCGGGAAAAAGACACCGATGATAGGAAAAACCACCTTGACAGTCAACGGCCGCCAATAAAAGGTACTAACCCCACTCACTCACTCACTCAATCCCTCACTCACTGACTCACTGACTAACTCACTCACTCACTCACTCACTCACTCACTCACTCACTCACTCACTCACTCACTCACTCACTCACTCACTCACTCACTCACTCACTCACTCACTCACTCACTCACTCACTCACTCACTCACTCACTCACTCACTCACTCACTCACTCACTCACTCACTCACTCACTCACTCACTCACTCACTCACTCACTCACTCACTCACTCACTCACTCACTCACTCACACGTCCATAAAGCAAGCAGTGGCGCTCTGTCGATGATCGATTTCTGTAACGAATTTGGTGAACGAATGCCTCCAAATGATCAATTGCGATGCGATATCTTGAAAGAAGCGGTTATTACTCAGTAACTCACTTACTCACCCACTCTCTCGCTCACTCACTCAATCATTCAATCATTCACTCACTCACTCACTCACTCACTCACTCACTCACTCAGGTTTTCAACGGAAAGGAAATCCCGATAGATCTGTTATTCTCTTCTAAAGTGGTTGATATGAGTATGAGTACGTTCCCTCCATTACCAGCAACACGTCTTCATCAAAAATATTGAAAACCACAACAACAACAGCAGCGACATCTAAATCAAACGATCATTACACCTAGTTCATTGGACGTACATACAGGGTGGCTAAAAAAATGGCACTTTTGAACCGATTCTGTGGAATTTGTAGAAAAGCTGACAATGCGGTATAGCGCAATCGATAGAGAACAAATTGACTTAAAAAAATTAGGTCATATATTATTAGGTTTGGAAGCTGATATATATAAACATTTGTAAACAAGAAAAAATTATTACAATGTTTCTATTTTTTTTCCGTTTCACATCAATAGTAATGTTTTGTTTCTGTTTTATTCAGTATTTTTAGCATTCTACATAGCATGTAAAACAACACAATAAGCACTATTTATTGCCGATTTCGGTGTATTTTCCGAAACTCACATGTAAAAACTAATAAAAGCTTAATTAAACCTGGGTCACACATCAATTTTCAAGTCAAAATGTCCTCTATCGAATGCGCTAAACCGCATTGTCATAGTTTTCCAACACCTTTTGCAAGATCTGTTCAAAAGTGCCACGTTTTTTCAGCCACCCTGTATGTAGGGTAACGGTTCTGAAAAACTAGTTTCTGATAGTTGCCAATAAGGTACGCTGACGATCCTATACACGTTTATGCATGTTTATGTATGCTAATTATAAAATTTTATGTATACTGCTGTCATTGAGTTACGCAATGATTCAAATGTTATTTTGAAAACTTTTGCCATTCATGAATTTTATTTTTTGTTTTTCGTGAATTGAGGTTTTTACTTGTTTTGAAGACTCTGAATTTGTGATATTTTTGTCCTGAAAACTTTTGCTTTTCATAAAAGAACTCATGCATCACGATAGTTTTACAGCACTTGTATGATCGATTAACCGCAGTTTATATTATGATATGACTGTAAACCTCCAAAGTTTTTTTCAAAATGCAGTAGTATGTACATATAACCAAGTTTCAAACAGTCAACTATTTTACACGAACAACTTTTAAACAAACGACCATAACATAATTATAAAATATTATTATTGTTTACTTGTGAACATCTGAATCAGGTATCGTGAAAGTGATATTGCCTATCCAGGATTTCTTGTTAGTCAAAAAAAACTTTTTGGCGCGCATTTTGAACTCAAATCTGTTTTGGCGTGCTTTTGAAACTTCGAGAGATAAACATATATAAAAACGTTTTCACATAACATTTGGTGAACATACATACAAAAACTGTGAATAATTCATTGCATACGCACTCACTCACTCACTCACTCACTCACTCACTCACTCACTCACTCACTCACTCACTCACTCACTCACTCACTCACTCACTCACTCACTCACTCACTCACTCACTCACTCACTCACTCACTCACTCACTCACTCACTCACTCACTCACTCACTCACTCACTCACTCACTCACTCACTCACTCACTCACTCACTCACTCACTCACTCACTCACTCACTCACTCACTCACTCACTCACTCACTCACTCACTCACTCACTCTCTCTTTTGCTCACTCACTCACTCACTCACTCACTCACTCACTCACTCACTCACTCACTCACTCACTCACTCACTCACTCACTCACTCACTCACTCACTCACTCACTCACTCACTCACTCACTCACTCACTCACTCACTCACTCACTCACTCACTCACTCACGTGGTTGTATGTTTTTGCCCTATCATGTGACGGACTGTGTCAGTCTTTGTAACAATGGAAGAGGCAAATCATTAGCAAAACATAAACATTTTACTGCACTGCAAGTTCTCACTCACTCACTCACTCACTCACTCACTCACTCACTCACTCACTCACTCACTCACTCACTCACTCACTCACTCACTCACTCACTCACTCACTCACTCACTCACACATGCACTCCTTTAAGTTTTTCGACGACAGCTCGATCAATGCATTGACAAACCTTAATTTCGTGGAAAAATAAAGTATCGTGAACAAAAAATAATCAACCACCTACAAATCAGTCAACGCAATTAAGACAACTATTACTATTTTAAAACGTACATATATATCATTATAAATATTTTTAATAATTATCAAGTATATATAATTATTTCTAATATAATTTCTTATATAATTATTATTAAAACTTCAAACAGTCGAAAAACAAAGTATGCTTAACTGTTTTTTTTATTGCTTGATTAAACAAGTATAAAGCGCATATATTTGCATAAGTTTATTCCTACGTATGAAATTATAATGAATCCGATCAATGAAGCGAGTCAATTGTTTATCTAATGAAATAAATTAACTGTGTCTAATTCAGAATATTAATAATGAAACATCAGATAATCAATATTAACATGCGCATTACAGAGTGTCCCAGTGAGGTGAGACCATAGAATTTTTGTAAGTAACTTTCTCAGTATTCTAGATAACGGCCTAAAATTTCGCAGGTTAATAGAAAAAGTTTGCGCTGATATGCTGAGTTTCAAAATGTTTGATCTGGTTCAGTTTTGCGTGTTTTACGGCCGGCCGATCCAGCAACATGCCTGTTTATGTTCTTAACGCGACCGCAATTTAAAGAATTTTCACCGAAAATAAACAACGATGCAAAGAACGATTTTTTTGCATTAATAAGAGAGAGGTATATCCCAAAAGTTAAAGTAAATTTTTCAAGCGTTCCTTGCTTTTTCAAAACAACTTTTATCCGCAACTTTTTTGCTAGTACACGTGGTTTTGTTATCAATATTCAATAGAAGGTGGAATAATTAATCAAATCGAAAACTGTTTCCAGTACTTTGGATTTATGGTATTAGCTATCAGTGTTGTATGTTTCAAGCCATATACATAGTTGAACTATCAGAAAGTTATTCAATGTTTCATTGGACATATGGATGTACTTGTCTATAAAGTGTAATTTTAGGGCATGTTGCTGGATCGGCCGTAAAACACGCAATACTGAACCAAATAAAAATTTTAAAATTCAGCGTATCAGCGGAAACATGTTCTATTAAGCTGTGAAATTTTAGGTCGTTATCTAGAGCACAGTGAAAGTTATTCAAAAAATTCAATGATCACACCTCGCTGGTACACCCTGTAATCATCATCACCCCTTGCGTTAAACTATGGTGTCAACCGAGTTGAGTCAGTCAGTCAGTCAGTCAGTCAGTCAGTCAGTCAGTCAGTCAGTCAGTCAGTCAGTCAGTCAGTCAGTCAGTCATTCAGTCAGTCAGTCAGTCAGTCAGTCAGTCAGTCTGTCTGTAAATCCGTCAGTCAGTCCGTCAGTGAGTCAGTCAGACAGTCAGTCAGTGAGTCAGTCAATCATTCAGTCAGTCAGTCAGGCAGTCAGTCAGTCGTTGGATCAGTGATTCAGCGAGTCAGTCAGTGAGTAACTCAGTCAGTCAGATAATCAGTCAGATATTCAGTTAGATAGTCAGTCAGTCAGTCAGTCAGTCAGTCAGTCAGTCAGTCAGTCAGTCAGTCAAACAGTCATTCATCGTCCATTTCACTTGCATTAAGATACAAAGGGATTTCAAAGTGATACTTATGGTAACCGCGCACGTTGGTGATCAAGCAAGGCGTCCTCGGTCATTCAATCTGTTTATCATTCCGTTTGTTCATTAATCAGTCAGTCAGACAGTCAGTCAGTAAGTCGCTCAGTCAGTCAGTCAATAAGTCACGCAGTCAGTCAGTGAGTCAGCGAGTCAGTCAGTAAATCACTCATTCACTCAGATAATCAGTCAGATGTTTAGTTAGGTAGTCAGTCAGTCAGTCAGTCAGTCAGTCGGTCAGTCAGTCAAACAGTCAGTCATCATTCATTTCACTTGCATTAAGAAACAACTAGTCAAAAAAAGTTTGAAATTATCGGATATTTAATGCACGGCAAACCAATTATTAGAATGATAGTCTATTTTAATCATTTTTAATTAAAAATTAACACTTGTCCATTAGAGATAATCGAATGCATAACACCTAAATGATTGAGGTCACGCGATGATAATAGTCTTCATTTGAAAACACGTTTGTCAGTCAGTCAATCAGTAAGTCAATCAGTCATTCAGTCAGTCATTCAGTCAGTCAGTCATTCAGTCAGTCAGACAGGCAGTCAGTCAGTCAGTCAGTTGGTCAGTCAGTCAGTCAGTAAGTCAGTCAATCAGTCAATCATTTAATCAGTCAGTCAATCAGTCAGTCAGTCAGTCAGTCAGTCAGTCAGTCAGTCCGTCAGTCAGTCAGTCAGTCAGTCAGTCAGTCAGTCAGTCAGTCAGTCAGTCAGTCAGTTAGTCAGTCAGTCAGTCAGTCAGTCAGTCAGTCAGTCAGTCAGTCAGTCAGTCAGTCAGTCAGTCAGTCAGTCAGTCAGTCAGTCAGTCAGTCAGTCAGTCAGTCAGTCAGACAATCAGTCAGTCAGTCAGTCAATCAGTAAGTCAGACAGTCAGTCGATCAACTAGTCGATCGTGAAACAGATCTGCCAACCACCTGTATTGACAGTCTAAGAGTCCTTAAAAGTATTGATTGACTGTTATGATAGCAAATTACATTCTTTACCACTCAAAAACCTTAATTAATTCCTCCGACGCAGCCAAACAGGTGGAATCCTTCCGTTTATTGTACCTTTAATACCCTATCACATTTTGCCATCTCGTGGATGATTTTTTTTCTTTGTCAGTCACTATAATCGTCAAATCTAATACTTGGTCATTACAGTCCAAATTTTTTTTCAATGTTAATATGTTCAACTGCAAATGGGGAACAGTTCGGGTGGGTGAGTCAGTGAGTCGGTTGGTCAGTGGTTCAGCGAGTTATTCAGTTAGTCAGTCAGTCAGTCAGTCAGTCTGTCAGTCTGTCAGCCACAAAAACAATCAATTCAGTTCATAGATAAGCAAGCCAGCTCAATTGTTAAAAAACCGGTTACGAATTCAACTTACGTACATATCCTACCGACCACGGTGAGTAATTTGATGAAACAACTGAACAGGTGGGAAACCGATAGGTTATTTTACCCCCACTGAATCCATTCTACCATAACCCGTAAGTACTGTAAATTCATAATTTCCAGTAAATCTCATACTTGATTTCTGTTCAATAATCAGGGCAGCCTAAACGGAACAGCTAAAAATCCGTAAATACTTGATTTAGCATGTTAAATCAATTGGTTGTAACAAAAAACTACGTAAACTGTGGAAAGTTAGTCTAATTCATTCGCCCTATCTGATGATAAAATGCGGGCGAGACGTAATGTTCACCTGTCCAAGCAACATTGGTGGCATTTGAACAATGAAGAGCAAAAAGCATACTCATTTTTGTGCAACTCGTTCATTCCATGATCATGTGGGTTTCGTCGGTACTGTAGCTCAGTGCCAGGAGGCCCGACTATAATGCCAGACGATGGGGGTTCGAGTCTCGACAGCTGCGTTGATGAAAATAATTATATGACCATGTGCGCGACAGACATACAGTATCTTTCACCTGTCCAAGTACAATATTGGTGACATTCAAGGAGCTAAAAGACAACTCATCATTCATTTTTTGTTTCTGTGGGTTTCGTGGGTACCAGTGCCAAAAGTCACTACCATAATGTCAGACTATATATGAAGGTTTGAGTCTCAACAGCTGAGGTGATGAAGATAATTATATGACCATATGCGCGACAGAAATACAGTATCTTTCACCTGTCCAAGTACAACATTGGTGCCATTTAATTAGCTAAAAGTCAACTCATCATTAATTTCTTGTTTCTGTGGGTTTCGTAGGTATATAGACCAGTGCCAAAAGTCACTACCATAATGTCAGACTATGGAGGTTCGAGCCTCGAAAAGCTCCGATGATGGATGAAAAGATATGACTATACGCGGGCGATACTTAAGAGCCATTCCGTGTAATTCGGTACCAAAAAGAGCAAATCTGGAACATAAATTTCCCGAAGTCAAAACTGGACAAATTCGAGTATAAGGCAATGTTCCTAAGCTAAAATGATGTGGATGTGCAAAATTTCAGACCTCTAGCGCATTCCTGTAGTCCAGGGTACTCATTTGAAAAGACCCCCCATGCTCATGTTTTGTCGATAAGTCGAAAACCGGTTTTCTTCGGATAACTTTTTTTCTGGTTGTCTGACAAAAAATTGAAGTACATCATGATGTTCCTCGTGATTTTCTCCATCGAATAGATGGGTGATGTTATATATTGAAAAAAAAAATTTAGTTTTTTTTCATGAAAAACTAAATTTTTACGGAAAATAAATCGCATGTTTTTTCTCTTAAAATGGATTTACCATACTAAGAATTTGAGTTGCCAAAAAATTCGACTACGATTTCTGTGAGGCAACATATAAAGGTGTCTAATACGATGCTCAGGTTGGTCAAATTTTTTGGTCGCAACATGTGAAAAATTGAGTTGAAGTTTTTTTGCAGAAAAACACAAAAAAATATTTTTTCAGGATAACTTTTTTCCTAGTTGTCTGACAAAAAATCCAACTACATCATGATGTTCCTCGTAATTTTCTACATCGAATAGATAAGTTATGCTCTACATTAAAAAAATTTGTTGGTTTTTTTTCATGAAAAACCAAAATTTTAGAAAAAATAAATTGCAGTTTTTTCTATAAAAATGAATTTACCATACTAACAATTTAAGTTGCCAAAAAATTCGACTAAAATTTCTGTCAGGCAACATATAAAGGTGTCTAATACGAAGCTCAGATTGATCAAATTGTTTGGTCGCAACATGTGAAAAATTGAGTTGAAGTTTTTTTCTAGAAAAACACAAAAAAACTATTTTTTCAGGTTAACTTTTTTCTCAGTTGTCTGACAAAAAATTCAACTACATCATGATATTCCTCGTAATTTTTTACATCGATTAGATGTCTTATGTTTTTTATTAAATACAAAAAATTCAAATTTTTCACAAAAAACAATTTTTTTAAAAAAAATTATTTGATATTTTTTTGTTTAAAATAGATTTAATTCACTAATATTATAAGTTGCCAGAAACTTCGACTACGATTTCTGTCAGACAACATAAGAAGGTGTCTAATACGATGCACAGATTGATCAAATTGTTTGGTCGCAACATATGAAAAATTGAGTTGAAGATTTTTTGCAGAAAAACACAAAAAATATTTTTTCAGGATAACTTCTTACCAAGTCGTCTGACAAAAAATCCAACTACATCCTGATATTCCTCGTAATTTTTTACATCGATTAGATGTCTTTTGTTTAATATTGAATATGAAAATTTTAAATTTTTCACAAAAAAAACAATTTTTTCCAAAAAAATTATTTGCTATTTTTTTTATTAAAATAGATTTAATTCACTGATAATATAAGTTGCCAAAAACTTCGACTACGATTTCTGTCAGACAACATAAGAAGCTGTCTAATACGATGCTCAGATTGATCAAATTGTTTGGTCGCAACATATGAAAAATTGAGTTGAAGATTTTTTGCAG
Organism: Daptonema setosum; assembly: GCA_964036265.1. Taxonomy (NCBI): domain Eukaryota; kingdom Metazoa; phylum Nematoda; class Chromadorea; order Monhysterida; family Xyalidae; genus Daptonema; species Daptonema setosum. The sequence goes on along the minus strand of OZ038448.1, from coordinate 23,240,360 downwards.
AAAAACACAAAAAATATTTTTTCAGGATAACTTTTTACCAAGTCGTCTGACAAAAAAATCCAACTACATCCTGATATTCCTCGTAATTTTTTACATCGATTAGATGTCTTTTGTTTTATATTGAATATGAAAATTTCAAATTTTTTACAAAAATAATTGCTATTTTTTATTAAAATAGATTTAACTCACGAATTAAGTTGCCAAAAACTTCGACTATGATTTCTGTCAGACAACATAAGAAGGTGTCTAATGGATGCTCAGATTGATCAAATTGTTTAGTCGCAACATATGAAAAATTGAGTAAGATTTTTTGCAGAAAAATACAAAAAATATTTTTTCAGGATAATTTTTTACCTAGTCGTCTGACAAAAAATGCAAATTGAAACAAATAAATTGCAGTGTAAATCTCAAAATGAGTTTTACTAACTTACATTTAAATTTCCTATTTTAATTCAACTTTGATTACAGTCAGGTAACATATTTTACAAAGGTATTTTATAAAATGCTCAGATAACTCAGAGTTTTTGGTCGCTTGATGTGAAACATTGAGTTGCAAAAACTGCATTTTCAGTATAACTTAGTTTCTGGTCATCTGGAAAGTGTTGGAGTATAGGCAGGGCTCTCCTCAAGAGACTAGTCTAAGCTGCTGAGCCAGAGACCAGTCTTTGAAGACTTTCTGAGCAGTCTTTGGCTAAGCAGCGTATACTAGTCTCTCAAGGAGAGCCATGGTTACATTGTTTGGTCGCAAAATGTGAAAAATTGAGTTGAAGTTTTTTTTGCAGAAAAACACGAAAAAAACTATTTTTTCAGGATAACTTTTTTCCTAGTTGTCTGACATAAAATTAACTACATCATAATCTTCCTCGTATTTTTTTACATCGATTAGATGTTCTACGTTTTATACTAAAATTGTAAATTAAAATTTTTATTACCAAAAAACCTTTTTTCAATAAAAATTATTGATCTTTTTTCTTAAATTGGATTTACCATATTAACAATTTAAATTGCCAAAAAATTCGACTACGATTTATGTCAGGTAACATATGAATGAATATATAATACGATGCTCAGATTGGTCAAATTATTTGACCACAACAAGTGAAAAATTGAGTTGAAGTTTTTTTGCAGAAAAACACAAAACAACTATTTTTCAGGACATTTTATTACATCATGATTTTCCTCGTGAAATTCTGCATGTTTTATGCTCCACATATGAATATGAAAATTTAAAACCATAATTTGCAGTTTTTTTCTTAGAATGGATTTAACTTACTAATGTTAGAAGTTGCCAAACAATCCAACTATGATTTCAGACACGCAATATATGAAGGTCTCTAATACAAATTGAGTGAAAGTTTTTTTCTGCATAAAAACAGAAAAGCTATTGCGTTAAAAGAAGAAGTTTTAACGCTCGCTACGGGCAATTGCACAAAAACTTTCAGCTCAATTTTTTACATTTGGCAACAAAACAGTTGGATCAATCTGAGCATCGTATTAGACACCTTCACATGTTGTCTGACTGAAATCAAAGTTGAATTTTGGCGAATTAAATTATTAATAGTTAAATCCATAAACTGCCGTTTACTTTTCATGCAAAATTGGTTTCTGTTAGAAAACGTCGACATTTTTTCCTTTTTGAATAAAAAAATCAATGTAGAAAGTCACAAGGAACGTCATGAATTAGGCTCCGTGAACGTCCAACTGCCGGCTCTCGAGGAGAGCCCCGTAGAGCCTAGTTGGATAGTGTTAAAGTGTAACCATGGCTCTCCTCGAGAGTCTAATATAAGCTGCTTAGCCAAAGACTGCTCAGAAAGTCTTCAAAGACTGGTCTCTGACTCAGCAGCTTAGACTAGTCTCTTGAGGAGAGCCCTGCCTATACTCCAACACTTTCCAGATGCCCAGAAACTAAGTTATACTGAAAATGCAGTTTTTGCAACTCAGTGTTTCACATCAAGCGACCAAACAATCTGAGTTATCTGAGCATTGTATAAAATACCTTCATGTTGCCTGAAGTTGAATTAAAATAGGAAATTAAAATGTAAGTTAGTAAAACTCATTCTGAGATTTACACTGCAATTTATCTGTTTTTTAATTTGTATTTTTTGTCAGACGACTAGGTAAAAAGTTATCCTGAAAAAATATTTTTTGTATTTTTCTGCAAACAATCTTAAACTCAATTTTTCATATGTTGCGACCAAACAATTTGATCAATCTGAGCATCGTATTAGACACCTTCTTATGTTGTCTGACAGAAATCATAGTCGAAGTTTTTGGCAACTTATATTCGTGAGTTAAATCCATTTTAATAAAAAATTGCAATTAATTTTTTGGGAAAAAATCGTTTTTTGTAAAAAATTCGAAATTTTCATATTCAATATAAAACAAAAGACATCTAATCGATGTAAAAAATTACGAGGAATATCAGGATGAAGTTGGATTTTTTGTCAGACGACTTGGTAAAAAGTTATCCTGAAAAAATATTTTTTGTGTTTTTCTGCAAAAAATCTTCAATTCAATTTTTCCTATGTTGCGACCAAACAAATTGATCAATTTGAGCATCGTATTAGACACCTTCTTATGTTGTCTGACAGAAATCGTAGTCGAAGTTTTTGGCAACTTATAATATTAGTGAATTAAATCCATTTTAATGAAAAAAATAGCAAATAATTTTTGCGGAAAAAATTGTTTTTTGTGAAAAATTTGAAATTTTTATATTTAATAAAAAACATAAGACATCTAATCGATGTAAAAAATTACGAGGAATATCATGATGTAGTTGAATTTTTTGTCAGACAACTAAGAAAAAAGTTACCCTGAAAAAACAGTTTTTTGTGTTTTTCTAGAAAAAAACTCCAACTCAATTTTTCACATGTTGCGACCAAACAATTTGATCAATCTGAGCATCGTATTAGACACCTTCATATGTTGCCTGACAGAAATCGTAGTCGAATTTTTCGGCAACTTAAATTGTTAGTATGGTAAATTCATTTTTATAGAAAAAAACTGCAATTTATTTTTCCTAAAATTTTGGTTTTTCATGAAAAAAATCCAAAATTTTTTTTTAATGTAGAGCATAATTTATCTATTCGATGTAGAAAATTACGAGGAACATCATGATGTAGTTGGATTTTTTGTCAGACAACTAGGAAAAAAGTTATCCTAAAAAAATAGTTTTTTGTGTTTTTCTGCAAAAAAACTTCAACTCAATTTTTCACATGTTGCGACCAAAAAATTTGACCAACCTGAGCATCGTATTAGACACCTTTATATGTTGCCTCACAGAAATCGTAGTCGAATTTTTTGGCAACTTGAATTCTTAGTATGGTAAATCCATTTTTAGAGAAAAAACATGCGATTTATTTTCCGTAAAAATTTAATTTTTCTTGAAAAAAAACTAAAAATTTTTTTTCAATATAGAACATTACCCATCTATTCGATGTAGAAAATCACGAGGAACATCATGATATACTTCAATTTTTTGTCAGACAACCAGAAAAAAAGTTATCCGAAGAAAACCGGTTTTCGACTTTTCGACAAAACATGAGCATGGGGGGTCTTTTCAAATGAGGACTACAGGAATGTGCTAGAGGTCTGAAATTTTGCACACCCACATCATTTTAGCTTAGGAACATTGCCTTATACTCGAATTCGTCCAGTTTTGACTTCGGGAAATTTATGTTCCAGACTGGTACCGAATTACACGGAATGGCTCTTAATTTTCACCTGTTCAAGAACTCATTATTGGTGACAATTGAACAAAGAAGGAAACTATATTTTGTGCCAAAACTCATTCATTCCATGTTCAGGTGGGTGTCGTAGGTACTGTAGCTCAGTGTTAAGAGGCCTTCCTATACTGCCTGACTACAAACTCGTTTATTCCCATGAATATCCCTAGCCTAACACGTTGTGAGCTGTCTTCACATCTTAGTCATGTACCTGCGAACATTCATCATCCCAATCACACAATCCAAAGGGTTCGAAATTTCGTGTGCCCTCTCATTTCGTTTAATTTACGAAATAGAATTACTTGAACTTGGAAAACTTTTTCAAAGTGGGGGGGGGGATCGACAATGTATGTACATTATGTATGTACCACTAGCGGACAAGAAGGGGAGGGAAAAGTGGAAATCCCCCCTCTTTGAAATTTCTCTAAAATGACCTAAATTTTGCCTATTTCCCCCCCCCTCTTTAGGAAAATTCCCCTCCCTTTGGAGGTTTCGCCACTGGTATGTATTTACGTATTGTACATGAGTCGGAGTCTCGAAATGCTGTGGTGATGAAGTCACTAGCGGACCAGAAGGGGTGGGAAAAGTGGAATTCCCCCCTCTTTGGCGATTTCAAAACGTAGACTTTGTTCCCTAAGGTGTAGGTAAAATGGCCGAATTTTCGTTGATTCCCCCCTCTTTGGGAAAATTCCCCTCTCTTTGGAGGATCGGCTCGTCCGCCAGTGGATGAGGTTGTGGCACTTGATATAGTGTACATACGTGTCGAAGCACTTATAGCCAGGTTCACTTAACCAGTCATCCCTGCGTGGGTCGAGCGTAAAGAGCAGACTTAATTTGCGTGGAGTAACCCTTGTGATCTTCGTTGGAAGGGGACGGGACCATTCTTGTTGCGGAGTCAATGTGACGTTTTGGCGTGTACCCCAATACAATGTCAATGGCCGACGAGCCAAGCCTTCAAAGCTTTGGGGTTTCCTCAAAAAGTTGAAATTGGACATGGAATGGAATAGTTGAAATCTACCCCTAAGAGAACAAATTCCAATTTTGAAAACACCAAAGAGAGGGGAATTCCAAGTTTCCCACCACTTCTCGTCCGGTAGTGTACCACATGCGGGCGGGTTCCGCGTGGTTGACTGTTTACAAACATACAGTACGCTTTTACTTTTCTGTGACTGACTGACTGACTGACTGACTGAATGACTGACTGTCTGACAGAATGACTGACTGACTGACTGACTGACTGACTAACTGACCGACTGACTGACCGACTGACTGACTGACTGACTGACTGACTGACTGACTGACTGACTGACTGACTGACTGACTGACTGAACTGACTGACTGACTGACTGACTGACTGACTGACTGACTGACTGACTGACTGACTGACTGATTGACTGACTGACTGACTGACTGACTGACTGACTGACTGACTGACTGACTGACTGACTGACTGACTGACTGACTGACTGACTGACTGACTGACTGACTGCCTGACTGACTGACTGATATCATTTGACTGGTATTAGCAGAAAGCTCATTGGATTTCTTCTAATTTTTATGACTTACCATACGGCTTTTTAGAGTAAAGACGTAACACGTAAAGTGAATGGTTCAGGTATTGTATTAAGCGGTGATTAATGAAGGCCTAAGTGTTAATCCGATTACTTAATCATCCTCCGTACAAAAACAAGGCTTATTAGGTACTCATGTATGTGTCGTAAGCTTGAGCGTGACACCGGCTTTGCTTATGTGGGACATTTCACCACAGGGTATGTGTTTATTGCGTGTTATTAGGCAAGCATGTTGTTGTATTCCTTATTAAACTATCATCATAATCATTAAACTTATATATTTTGCGAAGTTTTAGTTTTTTATGGGTTTCTTCTTCATGATTGTTTTGGTCGCACGAGAGCCTCACGTCCTTTTTTATTCCATGTATGGCATTTAGAGCCGCAGAGAAGCCCAGATTTTTTGCAGCAGCCACGCCCAGATGTACAACCTAGAGAAATAAACTATATTATTCATGAACAGGCCTAGATTATTCATAAACGCTCAAGCCTACGACATATGCAAGTTTATTTTTTTCAGATTACGTTATATTATGAAAAAGTAATCACAACGGCGGGGAATCGGATTGCTTTTAATGACATGAAGGCCTGCTCAGATTAATGTATCGTCATCCGTACATACTGTATGTACAGGGTGGGCCAAAAAAAGACGCCACTTTGAATTGATATAAATGTGGTTGTGGGGAAAAATATTAACAATTGTCATGGGGACTTTGCTGACGTATGTATTAAGAAAACAAAATTGAGTTATTATGAGCGTTACCATGCAAAAAGTTTTATAAAAAAAACTCTGGTAACTTACATAGATCTAACTTGACCTAATGGCGGTTCTGTAATGCGACACAGACGCCTTTATATGTGTACATAGTTTAATGGATGCATTAGTTATTTAGTATGTTAAACTTCCACTATCATTATCTTTCACAACTAATGAATAAAACAAATCGTGCCCATTCCAAGAAGCGCTTACGTGGGTGAATAAACCTGAAGGCATACGTGGACGAGAGGGGGAGGGGTAAGTGGAATTCCCTCGCTTTGAAGATTTCAAAATTTCGGTTTTTCAATCCTTAACGTGTAGGTTGAATGGCATAGAACGGTCGATTCCCCTTCTTTGAGGAAATTTCCCTCCTTATAAAGAAAGCATTGTCTTGTCCGCCAGTGCTTTCAGGTTGTATCCGCTCTATCACAATCAAGCTCCAACTGGCTGATACATACTTTCCACAAACAGTAAACCCACGTTGATCACTATGATTTACTGTAGGTG